>JAZKJV010002513.1:0-36333 GCA_037367405.1 Ottelia alismoides | reverse complement strand
TCAGGGTGATTCTTCATAGAAGTGTGGTGAGACTCAAAATTTGGTTCAATAGTTGGTTTCTCAAGTGCCCCCACTAGGGTTTCTGACCGTGTTTCAAGATGAGAGATATGATAATGTGAAGTGGTAGTCTCTTGATCAGACCGTCGACTTTATTTTTGGTTGTCTCAGGGCCAGGTGTGTCTTGGAGAGTTTGATCATTAAGGTTCTGGTTCGAGAATTTAATATTCTAAGACTCAGAATTTATAATTACCGTAACTAAGGATATGAACGACTTTCTCAGAATGATGGGAGACTTAGATGACTCTCCTTGGTATTCAACGTCCAGGGCAATGAAGTCCACTCTACGTTTGATGTCCTGGAAGGTCATGATGATAAAAACAATTCCTCTCAATCTCTTGGTAGATCAGTCGAGCAATTGAATGATCACTGAGGTCTTTCTGAGTGGTCTGAGTTCGATTCAGTCAAACACGTACTACGGGAGGATGTTCAAGGTGGAGTCATCGTCGATTCGAACAAGAGTAAACTTTGTGTTCTTAAATTTATAGGCGCCCCTGGTCAACCGTTTGACTCTACAACTTTTGCTCTTTTTGGTCATCACCATTGAATTAGTGACGAATCTATGATTCTCATTCTTTATTCTTTTATTTTAGCTCTTCGTTTAAGCAAAACCACCTATAAGTACCTGTAAATATAATAACTTAGCATTTTGAATGTCATTGTTAATATCTCACATTTGACATTTATTTTTCAAAGATAAAAGAATAAAGAGAAAAGAAAAAGAAGGATGTATTTGAAATAAATACAGAGTGACCCACACCCCAAGAGAAGGTCAATCTTTGGCCTGATCGTAAAAAGAATAAGTAGAGAGAGATAAGGGTACACTATGTATTGTACATATCACCTATACTTGTATATAATATTCATTTACTTATTTTTAACAAAATAAAATATTTTATTCTTTTTGCACCCTTGTATATAGACCTAGAAATAATATAAAATAAAATAGAAATTGTAGAAATAAAATAAAAATAAAAATAAAATCATTAGCTCCTTGTACAAAAGACATATGTATATAATACGCCACTTATTTATTCTACACCCTCAATTAATTTATAAAAAATAAATAAAAATCATTTTGTATCCCTTAATCTACCTTGTAAGTAAATAAAATATAAAATAAAAAGAATTTTAATAAAAAATAATTTATACATAGGTATATATACCCTACATAGAATACATTATACTATATATACCTTATTTTTTTAAAAAAATAATTAAAAATCATAAAAATGTTTTTGGCCTTAAAAACCCAAGTAAATACATGTAAATACACTTAATTTATATAAACTAACTCTTTGTTGTATAAATAATGTATAAAATAATATTTTTAATTCCAAATTATAGAATAAAGGAAAAAATAATAAAATGTCAAAGGTATTTTATGATCCTAAACACCGAGATCTATGCATCTCGATGACTAGGTCGACAAGGAATAAAGTATGGGGAGATAAGGGCCAATAATACAATGAACTTCCCTTTTATTTATTCATTATTTATACTTTTTTGGGACTTATTTTATTTTCCACTTTTTATTACTCAAATAAAGAAATCTTAAAAATGAAAGTTGTAGATAATAAATTATGGAAAAATACAAAATTAATTTTTGTGATGAAATGAAGATTCATCAAGTACTCCATCACGTAGTGCTTGTCGAGACCTTTCCAACGAGTCCAAGAATGCAAAAATATGAGTTCGGGAACCTGACGATCATTTTAGTGAGTCTGGGTTCTGGTCAAATAAAGATCCGGATTTGTATTAGTTGACTGGAGTGGTTTTCAATGCCAATTGTGGGAAAATTCTTTAAGAGTTAGCCTTTGACTGATTGGATCTGAGAACATTTTTATGTAATGAATAGTTTTAATGAATTTTATCTTTTATATTCATTTACCTATGCCATATAAAAGGAAAAAATGGGGGCCACACATCTTTAATTAGCAATCAAGTTGCTATAATTTAAGTCTTATTGTCTGGTAATATTCATCGTAAGAATTATTTTTGAATGATTTTCAGGACCTAATAGAATGTTTGGAAATTTCTGTCACACAGTTTCTAACATAGTATATAAACTTGTGTATTATTTATCATCAAAATAGAATGAACATATGGAGAATTAACATATAGATTTTGGATTGGTGCACTTGGACTTGTCTTCCTAGCCATCGTTCTTATTGTTATTGATGAAGCCCACTTTCTTATTCTTGAGAAGTAGTTTACCCTATTATGTTATCACATAGACGTTCTCATCTTCAACCTTGTCTGGATCAACCCTCATTCCTTTCTTATTGGACTAATTTTTTATGCAAATGCTTTCTTCTTTCATTATTCCTCTGCATTCTTGATGTTGTTAAGCTTAGTCTCATAAGCACAACCATCAACTAACATATCTTTAGGAGTCTTGTTCTTCAAATTAGTTGACTTCTTGGTGATCGTTACCTTACATTCTCACTTTAGTGAGAATGTTTCCGATGAGCTCTCATAGCAAGAAAATCGCCAATAGTTGATTCACCATTATAGTCAATCAAACATTCATATACTTGATACTCTCTCCCTTGTGCATCTTAAACAATCATGTGTCTCCATGAGTTATCTCAAGAGATGCCATGATGAACCATCTTTAGGTGCAAGACATGGTCAAATTTATCCCTCAGACATATGTATAATATAAAGCATTGATCGCCTTTGTGTTAAAAGTTATATTTGTCATCATTTTTTTCTTTAAAATAGATGAATATAGCTTCTTCACCACACACTGAAATCCTTAACTATAGAAACACTATAATCTTTGACTTCCACAAAGAGTGATTAAGCGCATTAAAGCAAGGGGGGCCAATGATGGAATTTTCCTTAGTTCTTGATTCATTGCTTGCACAACAACGAGATTGGCCTATGGCAAGGAATGACATAAATATTCATTGTCATTTCTTCTAATATTAAACATATAATAAGAAAAATTAGTTGTTGCAAAGTTATGCTTGGATTTTGTAGTTAGCAACGAGTAGAATAAAAAATAAGTGGATAATCATTGTTATGTGGTTCATCGTTGCAATATACTATTGAACAAGGTAGTTGTTGTGAATATAAATAAGAGTAAATTACAAATTAAGAGAAGGTCCAACTACCTGCGGAAATTAACAGATGGTCGGATTCATACATACTGTATGAGAAGATGAGCATACATATATCTATATGATACTTCACCTTCAACAATTAAAAGCAGAGAGTGTGGACAACACATGCTCGTATTGTTGTGAGAGAGCACAATGCCCTTCTCTCTCCAAAGAGGACAGATTTTCGGTGATTCGTTGTTCCATAGCCTTTACCTGTTCTGCAATTGAAAGAGAGATCTCTTGAGCTTTTGCAAGTTCAGCCTCTAAAGAAGCGCATTTCTCCAGGGCACGAGCTAGAAGTTCCTTGCATTCCTTTAGCTTTCCTCTATCCTCGTCGATGGTGATTGCACATTTACGCATGTCTGCATTAAGTGACAACATTGTTATGTTATCAACGAGCGATGTGCGATTAGTACAAAATTCGAAGAAATCATCCCGCTCCTTCAAAGTTCGTAGGACAAGTTGTGCAAGTGTGTTCCAATCATCTAGAGGAGGACCAACCGCTTGAACAAGGGATGTTGTATACATTCTGATCTTTTCAAGAGCTTCATCAAATGTTGGCAGATTTTCTTTAGATTGCATCATCTCACGAAGACTCCCTGCAAAGCCCATCAAAATGTAGCGATGATGGTCTTTCCTCTGGTTCTTGAACTCCGATAAGGTGAAATCTGGAGGGATTCCGATGTTGAACACGGCATCCTCCGGTGTCAATGCTCGTTCAGGCTCATCTGCTTGATTATCTTGAACTAATACCAAAGGTAGTTCATTGGCATCAACGTCCTTGAATGTATATCTCTCTGTTCTGCTCTTCGTTGAAGCAGTTGTTGCATCGATGTCTACCTTGGGCTCCTCCAGAGATCTGTCAGGAGATGAGGGAATACCATGTTCTATCAAAGTCCTGGATATATTGCTCCCGAAGCGGGTGGGCATAGGAACCTCAAAGTTGAGAAGTTGGAGGATCAACTTTATGGATGGGCGTGATTTGGCGTCCCATTGAGTGCACCAAAGTCCAACCAACAAGAGCCTCTCCACCTCCCGTTCGTTGATTTCATTGCGAAATTTGGGATCGACCGCTTCGAGTATCGTCCCCTTCTCATGAAGTTCCTCTACCCACTCAATCATATTTTTTTTACTCCCTTCGTTATCAACAATGTCGAGGGAGATACTCGATCTTGCTATCTGCAATGCAACCACACCGAAGCTATATATGTCTGTGGCCTTGCTGACCATTCTCGTATGATTATAATATGGGTCCAAATAACCCGTCGTCCCTGCAACATCCGCACCAGGGAATTCCGGCTCGGTACCACCGCATTCTGCGACGATTGCAAGTCCAAAATCAGCAAGCTTGGGATTGAAATCGGAATCCAACAGAACGTTGAAGGGAGTAATCCCTCTATGCACCACGCAACGATCCAATCCCTCCTGAAGATACAGTAAGGCGGATGCCAATCCCACCGCAATCTGCCAGTACCTCACCTTCCATGGCAACGGTGGAAGGTCCTGCTCTCCATTCAGGTGCTCGTATAGGACACCATTCGGAACGAACTCGAACACGAGGGCCAAGCGCCCAACTTGGTCGCACCGTCCCAAGAGTTGGACCACGTTCCGGTGATGCATCTGACTCAATACCTTCGCTTCATTCTCGAGTCTGCTAATGTCTCGCTGGTCCGTTCCTCTCAGGAGCTTGATGACCACTTCCCGTTGCCCTTTCAACGTGCCTTTATACAAAGTACCGTACCAAGATCTACCTGGTACTACAGAGTCAGGGCAGAAGCCCTGCGCCACTCCGTGGGATCTAAACATCTTTCCCTTTTTACCCAAGTACTTCTTCTTCTCTTCGTCCTCGATCCCATCAATACCAGCCGTTGCAGGCTTAACCAGTGTTGGGTCATCATCTGAGAAATAATATCTGCCATGATTTTTTTGTTCGTTTAGGCAATAATAACAAAGGTCTGATTTATTCATACATACCCAATGCCAGTTCTTGGATTTGACAAACAAAAGGAAAAAGATAAGTGTACATACCGTACAAATCTAAGGCGCAAGAACTATACGTAAAAGGAGAATAATAAAGACTGCATAAAAAAATTCCTGATCTCCCGAACGATTCTGCGCTATTCATTTCGCCTGCTCGATCTCCTCAGGTTCTTTACCTCTACTCCTGATCATGAAGTGGCTCTGCTGCTTCTTTACCTCTACTTGTCTGCCTTGACCGTGACTATATATTATCAAACTAAATGGGTGATGGAGATTACAAGTGAGAAGATAAGGGAGGACTCCATTACTCAGCTGACCCCTATATATTTTTATATTTTTCTTATTTGGCATTGCATAGAAAAAACCACCGCTTCCAGTGTAAATGGGAATTTATCCTAACTGCGGGAATATCTAGATGATATAATTTATTGATGCGCAACCAGATCGTTATTTATCGTTTGTTGCTAAATATATAGTGAGAATATTATTCATTCAAACTAATTATTTATACTTCAAATTATCAACGTATGTCATATATATGGCTATATCGTTAGCGAATGATGGTTCTTGTATTATCTTTTAATAGTTTTCTTTAAACTAATTATCACTAGCCGGTCCCCAATCCTCCCACTTCTGCAGCCCGTGCCCTGTGGCCTGCGTGCATCCCCTCCCCCTTCCCGTCCGCCCAGCACTTCCCCAGCCCCTTCTGCCCAGGCCACCCACCTCTCCCGCTGATCGCCTCCCCAGCCACACCCCAACCCTGACTCTGCATGACCTCCCCGGTCCAGCATCTCCCAGTCCTCCCCCTTCCCGCTGCCCCACCTCGCAGCCTGTGTGTAGCCCCACTCCGACCACTTGGATTAGGCGACCCCCCACGCCTAGCATCCCCTTTCTCCCCACACTTAGCATCCCCTTTCCACCTCCCACCCCCTTCCGCCGTATCGACATCAACTTCTCCATCACCCCGTGGAGGAGCTTTGGCTTTTCACCATTGAAGAGGTTCCTGCTACCTTGATATGCAGCGAAGTCTGCTCGCCGATGCCCCCTTCTCTGATCTAGACGACCTCCACTATGTCTGACTTGGAAGAAGATGAGTCCCCTATAGCGTGTGCCCCTGTACCTCAAACACATCGTGAGCTCTCGCAATCTTGTTTCGGTGATTCGTACAAGTGGATTGTTGTGTCCATTCAGGAACTTTCAATGTTGCCCGAATGGTAGAAAAGGGAGCAATGGTTTGCACGCTTAATCTCTCATATCAAGAGTGTACATCTTTCTAGTGTTGAGTGTGCTACTATTTTGCGAGATGCCATCAGAATGATCTTGATCTATATTTTGCCTTAGAAGAGACCTAAGGGTCTTTGATTAGTCAATATGTGGGAGGTGTATGGAGATACAAGTTATGAGTCCTGCTTGTCATCATGACGATGGTCTTGTTTGAGTTATAACATGGGGGTGGTTCAATGCCACATTGTCGGTATCTTTAAACCCATCCTACCTGTTGCACCTGTTGTCACGGATGGGGTGATTGTTGATGCTACACTCTTTGATGGTATTTTCAAAGATCTAATCACCACATTTAAGAACATTCCCCTCAGTTTTCGTCTTGCTTTCTCTCAAGCTTTAAAAATAGCTCTATATCAAGTTATCGTTGGGCCAGGATCCATACAAGCTTGGGTAAGACTGTTACTTCCTCCCTGCTGCACACTACATGTTTTTAGGCCTATGAATAAATAGAATAGAAGATTTGTGAATAGAAGTCTAGGCAACAACGAATTATTCTGTGCTCAGTCACTACGTGGAGAAGTACAGATGGGTTCACCAAGTGGGTGGATGATATTTTAAAACGTCATATTTCTCTTCACCAATGGATGACTTCATGTTTTAATCAGATTAACTCCTTAGAGGAAGATAGATATCAAAAATCCAGAAGCATCTGACAATGTCTTTGCAAAGTGTTAGATGAATACTTTATAGTAGATATAGAGGTTTTGTGCTATTCAGGAGTCACTCCTTATAATGAAGATACCAAGAAGGCCTTAGAAGCTAAACATCCATGCAATCAGCCTCTTTCATTGCCAAATATATTGGTTTCATAGACTCTTACAAATAATGCAGATGCTATTTTATTGCCTATCAAATCCTTTCCTAAAGGGACATCATGTGGCAGAGATGGCTGGTAGAAGGTCATATGCACTAGTCTGCTAATCAAACACAATTTGCACTCAATGTGCAACCAAGCATACCTCTAATCAACAATCAACCACAGAAAATTCAAGCGATCAATGTATGTGAGTTAAAATTTATTATAACTCTAGTATATATGTGTACAAGTGTAAGTATGGTTGAGTATAGAACATAGGAAGCAATATGTGGTAGCAGTAATTATTATTAATAAAAAATAATGAATAAATACTAATATGTATTTATACAATATTTAATCAATTAATGTTTTTATGGGTTTTTAATTTAATATATTATTCTTTAATTTTGTTTATTTTATAATTTTTATTTTCTTTTTATGTTTTCATATTTTCATTTTCTTTTATTTAATTATATAATAAGGGATATATAAATAATTATATATATGTACATAATATAATATATGTAATATAAATGATAATATATATATATATATATGCAAATGGTATAAAATATAAACAAGAATAATGCTTTCTATTCTTTTAAGGTTTAAGAATATTTAGAGATTATTTATAATAATTTATAATATTATTTATTATGTATAACTATATAGAGGTATATAATACAATATTGGGTGGTATATTTATAAATAAAGACATAAATAGTAAGAAATTATAAAATAAAATATTTTTATTTTTCAATGTTTTTTTCCATTTTTGTGACTTTATGGGGTTTTGTGCCACTTTTTAGGTATTTTTAAGTAGAAATAGTAAAAAATAGTGACTAAATAAATATGCTAAATTGTTATGAGATTTAAAAATAAAAGTTGGTTAAAAATTTCTCGAAGATTAATTTTTACAGATAGTAGATAGGATATATAAAAATATAAAATAGGAAATAATATTTTTGCTATTTTTAAAGATTTTTTATAATTTTATAAAGATTTTAGAACTTTTTAACTTTATTAATTTTATTTTAAATTATTAGGGATTTTTGTATGGAGTGGTAAAAATAAGGTAACACACACACACACACTATGTTTTTTAATTTTTAAAAGTATTTTTCTATTTTTTGTATTTTTACTGATAAATAGGAAGTAAATAGCAATAAAATGATTTTTAATAAATAAAAAATGAAATGAAACAACAACAACAAAAAATTGTGGCGTGAAAAAAGGTCATTCAAGGCACATCTAAGAATTTTCACACAAATTTTAAAGCAAGATAACTATTTAATCCAAAATGAAACCCACAGGATAAAATACACAGAACTGTAGGGGTATCTTTGCAACTTAAATAATGACCAAGAGACACCATGCAAATTATCCCAAAGTTTTAATTTGAATATACAATTTTTAATACTAAAGTAAATACACAAAACCAGAGGGGCTTAAGTGTAAATGTTTAACTCACATGGGGCGCCACATGAGTCGATGTGGCATAGGACCCAAATGTAATATACAAGAAACATGGGGAGCCTTATGCAATTTTTATAAAAATTGTAACCTAAATAAATATTTATAGACTAAAAATTAAATTGCAAAAGACGGTGGGGTCACTAAGAAATTTACCCCTTAAAGTGCGCGCTAATAGAGGGCTCAAGGTCTTCCACATGGAGATCTGGACAACTATAAGGGACGACGGTTCACCTTTGGATTCAATAGACCAGATTAGATATGGACCGAGTCTCTAATCCGACGACTCTCAAGGTTCATAAAGAATTCTCAAGAGCAAATATCTGTTGAGCTTTGATCTTATGTATCTCCTCTATCCGGTCTCCTCCTTCCAATCTGATCATCTCCCAAGCTTTCATAGAGTTGTGTGCGTGTGACCGGTACCTTTTTTGAGGTCTGGAGCTCGTTGGGAGTGCTCCGGAGATCGAATGGCATGGTGCCCATGTTTAGAGTTTCAAGTGGGACTCCAAGTGGTCTTTGCGCGGGAATCAAGTGGAAAATATGGGACTTTGATGGAGAAGCCCGAGTCAAAGAAAAGGAGATAGAGTAATGTCGGAACGATGGATGAAGATGGTGAAATTGGGGCTCCAGTGATTTTTAGTTTATAAAAATAAAAGTAGAAATTAAAGATAACTATATGTTACTGGAACTAAATGCAATCTAGATAAAATAACCTAGTAGCACAACGTCCATGGAAAGCTCCTAGTATAGGAGGTCGCTAAAGAGGGAACTCGGTGGACCTGGATCGGCTCCTCCCTGACCTTTTCCACGTTACGAAGAATCAGAGTGCGAATTGCTTTCACCTGGGACTCGGTGAGAGGATCCTAAAGAAGTTACAATGAGTAAAGAGAGATTAAAAATGAAATGAAGGCCGGGAGGTGGTATTTATAGGGGATCTTCCAACCAAAAGGATGAAGAGATGGTAGGTAGATCGAGGTTGTTTGGTGGAGATTCCATCATGGGCGAAGGAGAAGGACGAAGGGCTACGAGTTGGTGAAGGTCATGAGGGATATGGAGCAATGGATGTTGAGTAGAAATCGGGAGAATAAGGGGGAGTCTGAAGCTCTGACACGACGGCTGGAGGAGGCAGGACAATTGACCAAGGTCAACAGTCGCTACCCTCTTGTTGGTCCACATGGACCAACCAGAAAAAGGGAATGTGGAAATTGTTTATAAATTCAATAAAAATTAGCAAGTTCTATAAAATTTTATTATATAGTTGTCTAATTTTTAACATTTTACTAATTTTTGAAAAAGTTTTACAAATTTTTATGCAATTTTTAAAATATTTTCCAATTTTTTTTAATTTTTAATTTTGCAAAAATTTAGCGATTTTCCATAAATAAAAGATTTTGGAAATTTATTATGTGCAAATATTTACAATGGAGTGCATTTCTTATTTGCATGGATTTAGGTATTTATAGGTTTTATGTACATGGTTTCTAAAGAATTTCTATAGTCCTCGATATCATTTGCAAAAAAATTGACACATATTTTGAACACTTTATGAAAAATCATTTTTGCAGACATTTACAAAATTTGAAAATCATTTTGCAAAGATCTTTGAAACATTATGTATAGATTTTTTAAAATAATTTTGTAACCATTTTCAAAATTATTTGCAAATAAATTTTCAAAACATTTTATTCATATAAAAGAAAGAAATTTTTGCAAACAAAATATTTTTTACAAAGGTTCAAAAATATTTTTAAAACATTTTTCAAATGGGTTTCTGAAAGATTTTTGAAAGAGATTGTTCAACCATTTTGCAAAGTATTTTTAAGGTGAATTATTAATCAATATATACAAAGAATTGAGTGTGTGTTTTAATTTTTATTAATTATCCATATTATTTGAAAATATGAAAGTATAAGTTATGGATAAAGTATATACAAGGTATATAGAACCCCTATACTTAGCTTAAGCTATGTCCTCATAGATCGAAGAGAAAAGGAAGTCATCGCTCGTACTAAGTTTAGGAAAGTCTATACTAAAATGATTGAATAATGAATAAGAAGTCGAACGTCCCCTATACTTGTGATCAATTAATCCTAAGTACAGTAGATTGTATTCAACATGTAGGGAGGGTTAAGGGTAGGAACGATTAAATCATCGGCTCAGCCTATCCCTCCTATACTTAGGGTAAAATATCCCTAAGTATAGACAGAAAGTCAAGGATTGAGGGGACATGTGAGGGATCAAAGAATGAACAACCGGAGGGCACTCACCCCCTATACTTAGGATGAAGTATATCCTAAGTATAGCATAGATGCATGGGGTGTAGGCAACATGAAAGAAAGAAGTTGAGGAATGAAAATGATAAGAAGAAAAGAAGAAAGAGATTAACTAATCAAAAATATTTTTGTGAGCATTGTCCTGCTCCATTGAAGTTGGTGTAGCAATGAATTCTTCCACCAAAATTACTTGTACATAGTCGACAATGGACATGAATGTATCATGCTTTAAGTACATCTTAAGCAACTAATCATTGACTATGAAGGGTTGCACATCACGACAATTCTGATATCAGTCTGCTTCCATTGTCTCACACGGTCCTGACTCTGTACGGCCCTATCCACATGCTCTTTAATTTTCTAGAAATATCTTCAATTTTGCGTCGAACAACCACACTTTTTGCCCATGTTAGAAGGTCTTTCTTCGAATGCACATGTCATGCCATCATTTGACTTTCTCTTATACATCACACTATTATCGTATACGTAATATCTGAAGTCCAAGAGTTTGTTTAGATCCATCTTTCTCTGCTGACCACATTTTTGTGAGTCGAGATTACAAATATTCATTGTGAACAATGGTTTGGGAATCAATTCTGTTGGCAAGTGGCATGGCATTCCATAGACAAGGTGATAGGGTGATTTGCCCAAGAGAGACTAGTAGGATGTTCAGTATGCCTAGATAACTGAGTCCATAAGTTGTGACCAGTTCTTTCTATCCAGCCCCACGACTTTATGCAATATCATCTTGATTTATCTTGATAGTTCGGCCAAGCCATTTAATTACAGATGATAAGGAGATGTTACCCAATGTTCGATGGCATACTCCTTTGTTAATTTCTCAACCTCCTTGTTTATGAAGTGATTGCCTCCATATAAAATCTGATTCTTCAGAATGCCGAACCTTGAGATGATGTTGTCTTTGAGGATCTTGCAAATTATTTTGTTTTCGGTGACTCGAGATAGAATGGCTTCCATCAATAGACTCACATAATCAATGGTAAGAAATTTGTTTTCATAACATAGACTATAAGGGAATGGACCCATAAAATCGATGCCCTGTGCATCGAACACATCAGATATCTGTATATATTTGCGGGGCATGTTATCTTTAATTCTAAGGGTTTTTCCCAATTTTTGACAGTATGGACATGCTTTCACATAGTTGTCTATATATTTCAACAGTGTGAGCCACTAGAGGCCACACTATAGTATCTTTGTTGTTGTTATGCTTCCATAATGGTGTCCACCAGATTCGAGCTTAAGGAAGTGCTCGAGGACACTTATTTTCTCCTCTTAAGGGATGCACCGATGCCAAATACAATTCACATCTTCCCTGAACAGATGTCGATCCTCCTATTGGCAAAAATGAATGTCATGCAAGAATTTGTCCTTCTTGATTCGTGTCCAATCTTATGGTACCACCCTAGATGTTAGGTAGTTCACAATATAGACATACCAAGGTAGAGAAGCCACACCGAGAATTGATTCATCAGGGAAAGTTTCTATCATAGGTGCAATACTTAGTGGAGTATCTTAGCATTCAATTCTTGATAAATGGTCCTCCACTATGTTCTTCACTCAAGGCTTGTCTTTGATATCCAAATTGAATTCCTCGATGAGAAGAATCCATCTAAGTAGTCTATATTTGGCATCCTTCTTCTACTGTAAGTATCGGATGGGAGAGCAGTCAGTGAAAATAATGACTTTTGATCCAAAAAGATAGGAACTGAACTTCTATAAAGCGAACATTACCGCAAGCATCTCCTTTCTATAACTGTATAATGTCATTGTGCTTCATCGAGCATTTTACTAGCATAGTAAGTAGCATAGGGCACCTTGTATCTTCTTTGTCCTAATACAACACCCACTGCAAAATCTGACGCATCCATCTTGATCTCAAATGGAAGAGATCAATCGAGTAGTTGTAGGGCTGGGGCCTAAGTGACTAGCTCTTTCAGTTGATAAAAAGATTGGAGAACCATTTGATTAATAATAAACTTGGTCTCCTTACAAAACAACTCAATGAAAGGTCGGTCAAGCTTGCTAAAGTCCTTGGTAAAGCCGTAGTAGAAGCCAACATTCCCTAAGAATGACCTCACATTTTTACATTCCAAGGTGGCTTGATATAGAGATAACATTCACCTTTACCGGGTCAACCTCCATGCCCCGCTTAGAGACGACGTGGTCCAACACGATTCCTTCTGTAATCATGAAGTGGCTCTTCTACCAAGATAATACAAGATTGACTTCATGGCATTTCTGGAGTATTCTATCACGGCATTGGAGACAATAATCGAAGCTATCACCGTAAAAGAAGAAATAATCCACAAAGACCTCAAGAAAACTTCCAATCATGACGATAAAGATGGAGAGCATGCCCCTCTAGAATGTTGTTGGAGCATTACATAGGCCAAAGGGCATTTCTCAAAAAACATAGGTGCAGAACATGCTGAAAAGTTGTCTTCTCTTGATCTTCAGGGGCAATCACCACTTGGTTGTACCCGGAGTACCCATCTAAGAAGCAGAAGTATTCTTTCCCTACTAGTGTTTCGAGAAATTGATCAACTGGCAGAGGGAAGTGGTCCTTCGTTGTGGCATTCAGATGGCGGTAGTCTACACACACCCGCCAAGATATTGGTACTAGGGTAGAGATCTACTATCCTTGATCATTCTTTACAACGGTGAGCCATGATTTCTTTGGCACTACATGCAGGGGGCTCACCTATTTGGAATCGGAGATGGGGTAAATTAACCCTGCTTCACACCACTTCTTGATTTCTTTCATCACTACATCCTACAGATTAGGGTTTAATCTTCTTTGAAATTTTTGGGATGGCTTGCAATCTTCTTCCAGATAAATGTGGTGTGAACAAAGACTTGGATTTAACCTGCAGAGGTCATAAATGCTCTAACCAAGTGCGTTGCGATTTTTTTCTAGGACCTCGAGAAGTAGAGATTCTTTATCTGGAGTCAGACAACTGTTGATGATAACGAGATGCATGTTCTCTTCACCTACAGAATGCGTACTTTAAACCCGTCAGAGGCTATTTGAGTTCTAATATCTATTAAGCCTGATCCACGACAACTTCAGAAGCTATGATGGTGGATGGATGAACTGCTAATTTCAATGAGGCGTCGTCTACCTCTGTCACTCTTGGCTAAAAAATGAAAGTGTCGAACATGTTTGCAATGAACTTTTCTTGTTCGGAGTGGCTTGATTCCTCCTCAAACCCGTTGTTTAGTGACATGAATCTTGATTCAGTCTCCTAGTTAGCAAGGAAGCATGGATGCACTATACTTTCCATGTCTTCTTCTAAAGAGAGGAATTCCTAAGTGAAGGTGTAATTCAAAGAGATCTGTGGATCACTAATATTGATGATGCCATAGTCCTTAATTACTAAATCTAGCTTCCTTCCTACAGATGCGACCTTCAGCTTATTGACTATATCCATAGTAACATTGTTAGAGATGGAGAGGAAGGTGACCTTCCCAAACACATAGTCGATGACAACCTTAGTTGTACAGAAGATGATCTGCCTAAAATAATCAGGGTCTGGAGTAAAGGTGCAATCGAGTCCTTGTCTAGGACTACAAAATCAACTAGAAATTCCATATCCTATATCATTATGATAACATCCTCCAACATACCTATGAGATGCTTCACTAATCGATCTACGATTTGCAAGATCATTCTCGTTGGCTTAAGCGGTCCAAGCCCAAATTCTTGTAGTAGTGAGGAGGGCATGATATTTATTGCAGACCTGCTATCAAGAAGAGTTTGCTCGAATACTTGTCCAAAGATCTTGCATCTAATGTTGGGCTCTCTCTTGTCTTTCTTTTTGTATGGGAGTTTACTGATTGCATTCACTATGGCCATGGTTAAGATGTGCTTCTCTCCTCTATTGTGCATGTTATTGCAGTTCGAACGCTTGGAGGTACATGCTTCCTTCAATCGTTTCTTGATAGCTGACATGTAGTTCATGTTCTTCACTAGTGGTATTTTCAGAATAATATTATTAATAATTTCAACCACTACAAGTTTGGACAATGCCGTTTTTAATTTATAATTTTTTTGGTATTTTCCATTGCTACAGAAAATAGAACATTCATAAAAGGAAATTCAATGTTCTTAATTACAGACTATTTACAGATAATCGGCCAATAAATTGTCCATCATGCAAATTACATAAAAATCTATGAATATGAGCTTGGGCTTCGTCGGATTGCTCTGGGTCGGTTGTTGGTGGTGTTGGCTTCTCCTTTGCAGCTCCTTCCTTGCTTGGGCTCTTCATTACTTTTTGTATATTTTCTTTTTGTTGATTTTTTGAGAAATTTTCTCTTAATGGTGGTGGTGGATGGTGGCTGGTGCTGCTCCTCCATTATATTCTTCCTCACTGGACACTGTTATTGGATCGGTTGATGTAGAAGATGACTCTCCATAAGTCGCTTTATTCTTCCCTTTGTAAGTGGTAGATGGATGCAAAGTTCTGTATCTCTTAAGAGTTACTACATGAAATGAAACATAATCTGAAATATTTGACTCTGATGGATCTATTGAAACATCACAAAATACCTGCTCTTTACGCTTGAAATTATTAGGGTTCGCCTCAACCTGCGATGGAATAGGCGTCTTTGTGGAAGTGAGGTCATCTAGATTTTGGAACATCTCTGCTAGGCCCTTGACGAGTTGGGGCCAAGAAGTTGAGTGCGAGGTTCACTAGAGCAACCTCAGATGATTCAACCTATTGACCATGCTGTGAACAATACTTGTGAGGATGGGAATTCTGGGAATCATGGTGAGGAGGATGGAGTTGCTACTAATGAAATTGCAGAGGATAAGAATACTTGCTATAAGATGCACCTGCGTACTAGTGGTGTGGCTAATATTGACAGTAAACAAGATACTGGTACTACTGATTCTGCCTCCAATTGTTCCAATACTATGGAGGTTGTTGCTGAGGCTAGTGAGATCCTTGGACAAACCACCCACCTTGATGTTGGTGATATGGTCGAATTGCTGAAGATTGGCCCTGTTGTTGTCTGCCTGGACGGACCATTTTGGCACCGTTGTTCCAGATATTGTTCACCTATTAAATAATTGGTGGCGGTGGTGAGAATGGATCATATGAAGACAGGCACAGCTCATACTAGTAGAGGACAATCTGGTGAGATGATAGTGACTGGTCAGGAGACTGTATGTAATATACATGTTGAACTTGAGGTTCATATGCACTTGGATGAGGTTGTTGTGGAGACGTTTGTTCCTTCGGCTCAATTTAAGTGGTGGCGGTTGGGCTCATAGACTACATGACATTAGTGGTGCTAACAAGTAGCTCCAGTTGCCATGAAATCTGATCCAGCTTATCCATGTGATGGGTTCTCTGTTCAGTCACAGACAACTTTTCCAAGTCATGTCACCATTTGTCAATTATATCAACTTTTGAAAGGTGGCTCCTGATGATGATGAGGTTGGAGATCTCTTCACTGCCTTTCTCTCTAGTTGCTTCCATGTTGACAATCTTGTGATGGAGTTGCAATTGGCATTTATAATCTTGGGATGAGGATAGAGCGGCCTCTCCTTCATCCATTTCTTCAAAAATTTGCTAGACAACATCCTTATCCTTGTTGAAGTGTGAGCCGCAACAAGTGGCATCTACTAGCCTCTAGCTTTCAGGAGTAAGGCCCCTGAAGAAATGTTGGACCAAGCTGGTTTGCGAGATGTTGTGATGGGGACACTTCTCCAACAATCTTGGAATCTCTCTCAAGCTTCACGCATCGATTCGTGTGGCCCTTGGGAGAAATTTCTAATACAAACTCATATCTGATTCGTGTGGCCTAAGATTTGATGGAGGAGTGATGTCAAGGGTGGTGAAGATGGCACGAGGGTGACTGATGATAGGGCTATGTAGAGGAGGCATTACGAGAGGGAGAGGTGATCGGAGATTCTTTTCAAAATAGGAAGGGGGCGGAGGGGTTATGATGGGTAATGGTCGGGCTGGAGGTAGGGGACGAAGCCCTAACCATTGGATCTCGTGATCCAATGTCTAGGATGGGAGCGCGAGTGAAGGGGGGAGATTAGATCGATGATCTGATCGGAGGGTTGGCGATTAGGCATTAATAGATGGCTACGATAGAGAGATGGGGGAGATCCAACGACATGGAGAGAAGGGTTGACGTGGACCGATATAGGCCATAGGATTAGGATGGATCGAGCAGCTAAGGGTGAGGCGATAAGGTACACTCATAATTGAGAGATGGGGTCTCGATCCAAGGGCGATGGAGAAGGGCGACGTGGAGAGCAGAGAGGCATGGGATGAAGGGAGATCGGATGGATGGAATTAAATGGGAGACGTGGAGTGAAGATAGCCATAGGATGATGAGGTGATCCGACGTCTTGGATTAAGGAGGATGGGGGTGGGTCAAATCTGATCTGAGATCAGATCAGAGATGGCTGTGGGCACAACGGGGCTCAACGATGGAGATGGAGGTGATCCAGCGGCCCGGAGGGTGATGGGTGGTGGAAGGAGAAGGCCTTGAGGGTGCCATGTGGTAGCACCAGAAAATTCAGAATTAAAAAATAAAAGAAAAATAAAAAATAATTAGTTAGAGGCGGAATTAAGAAAAAGTCAAAACATGAAAATTGTAGATCTCAATGAGATCTACAAGTTTCAAGTCGGATAAAAAGTCAAAAGTGGTCATTGTATATAAAAATATTTTTGGCGGTATTTTTAAAGGGCTAAAAACACCGATTTTTGTGTATTGAGTTATTTTTTTGTATTTTTTAGTTCTTTTAAGGGTTAGAAAATTATAAAAAAATTTAACCTAATTTTAGAGTTTTTTATAATAAAATAATTACAAGATAATTAAATATAATAATTACAATACACAATATATTACAAGATAAAATGAATGAATTATTAGCAAATTTTATTGGATTACTTAAGCTAGGGGTTTAACCAGTGATTTTTAGCATGATGAATACGAGATTCATCACTCGTACAGATTATCCCTTTTCTAAAGCTCCTCTAGTTATGGATGCTGATACCATTCTTGGGTATATCAAGCCTTTGCCTAGAGGGACTTCCTATGGTAGAGATGGTTTACGAGCCCAACACCTCCTTGATCCTATGTGTGGAGAGGGGCCTGTTGTGGCTATGGAACTTTTACATGACATCACCCTTGTGGTTAATTTATGGTTGGGAGGGAGATGCCATTTGTGTTTGTCATAATTTATAGCGTATGCACCGCTTTTAAACCATTGCTTAAGCCAGACAACAATATTTGTCTTATTGGAGTTGGTACTATTTGGAGGTGGCTTGTGTCTAAAGCTTCTTTGGCGAGAGTAAATAAAGATATGACCAAATATCTCAAAGACTTCCAATTTGGAGTGGGTGTTTTTGGTAGAGATGATGTTATTCTACATAGTGTCAATAGAGTGTTGGATGCTTGTCAAAATTATTTCCAAGATTCTTTCTTTTTCTTTACTTTAATTTCTTTTTCATGTATTCAGTGCTTAAGTATTTACTAGAGACTAACAAAGGAAAGTATAGGGGTGTGATGAATATCCATTTCATCACCTTTATTCTTTAAGTTTGGCCTTAAATCTGTAGCTAAATGCATGTATATATTATTAATTTGTGTAAAATAGCACTCAATGATTGACATGTAAATATTGTATAAAATATTGCATTTATTACCAAGTAAAAGAATAAAGGAAAGAAAATAAAAATAATGAAGTGGCAAAGATATTGAGTGACCCTAGAACCTGAGACCTAGTCATCATGATGACATGGTCGAAAAGGAATAAAGTAGTGTGAGATGGGGCGGATCAATTGTACATGAACACACAAAAACCTTAATTCTTTTTGTCAGTAATTACCTTTTGAGACTTATTTTATTTTCCTATTTTTATACCTCAAATAATAAAACTTTGAACATGAAATTTGTACAAAAAAATGCAAATAAAAATACAAATCTGGTTTCATTGAAAAATAATACATTGTGCACCTAAGACACTCAGAATAAAAGATCATAAAGAAACTTCCCAGACCTGTATCTCCTCCATATATATTCAAAATTGACCAAACTCATATTTATTATTCATAAAATTTAATTATCTATTTAATGAAGGTGGCTTCATTTAATTTGGAGTTGAGACGCAAAAGTTGGCTTTACCCTATTATATTATACTGTATGCATGTATATAATATTCAATATATTCATTTCTTATATTTTTCACCTCCTTATATTTTTATATACTTTTAAATATTATTCAAGATACACTTAAATAATAACCATGAATAAAACCATGCAAATTCATTAAAAATAAATAAAGTACTATAACACATAGGTAAACTAGACATATAAAATACATGAACATAATAATTTAAGTAAATAAATAAATTCAGAAAAATAAACTAAAAATATGTAAATATGTATTTAAATAAGCATAAATATATACAATATGTAAACCTCAGAAAAAAACAAAGTACAAAATAAAAATATACCAAATACATGTATTACCTATGTACATCAATATAAATATTAAAAGTTAATAAAAATCATTATAAAAATAAATAAAAATGTGCTAAAAATGCTATATAAATTACAAACATTTTTTATATTTTAACTTAAAATTAATAAAATCATCTACTATTTTCAATATATTTTATAAGAGATTTTTATTCTCCTTTTTTTGGTTGGTCCACGTGGACCAAACAAAACCCAAATTGTGTTGACCGGGCTGATCAACTATCTAAGCAACAGTCCCTGCTGTGTCAGACCCATGATTGACCCTTCTTCCCTCCTTTTTCACTCCACCTGCATCATTCCATCTTCCTCGAGCTCACCCATATTCTCCAGCCATATCACCCATCTCCATCATCCACTCCTTGACTCCACCAACCACCTCTCGTACTCATGTCATCTCTTCACCTGTTTTCCCAAAATCCATGTCTATAAAGTAGTACCTTCACCCCCTTTCTTGTTTTGATCCCTTTTATTCACTGGAACCCTCAGATCATTGCACGCCTATGTTGAGATAGGTGACAACTTTCTCCCTAAGCAATCTATAGTATGCGTGAGATGGTGAAGGTGGTGATCCAGCTCCATCGAGATTTGCTCCGATGAGCTTCCCTACTCCAGGTATTTCACCTGTTAGGGCTACTATCTTTAGGATTTGTAGTTTCTTTTCATTCCTACATCTTAATATACTTGTTAGTTCATACAATTAGCTTGTAAGTTAAGTAATTTAAGGATTAAAAATTGTTGGATATTTCATCTCTAGCCCAAAATTCCTTGTGCTTTTGCATGTGATTCGCCCCATCTCCATCCCATCATCAATCCCCATCACCTTCTCTGCATTTACCTCTTGTTGTCACATCAGATTCTGCAAGGATCTGAGCCCTCGCGATCCCCTTTTCCGCCCTTCGTCGGAGCTCATCCATTTCCATCATTCATCGTGCACATCAACTTCAATTGGAGTCGAGGGAGATCACCTGGAGATCCTCTTTATTTTTTATGCATGCTTCTAAGCTAGCAAAACCTAGAGCACTACATCGAGGTCCAACCAGGAGCTCCAAGTCGATAGAGCTCTAGGATCCCTCCAATGGAGCCCGAAACCATTGATACATCTTGCAGATGTGTGTGAGTCCTAAGGAGTGATTGAGACCATCAGTGAAAGAATCCATGGTCGAACATGGAAGAGCTTCACGATTGAAGCTCACCAGCCCCATGTTCTTGGGGTGTTCTTCATGAAACCTAGAAGCCATGGGATCTCGGCCGAATTCCAGATTATATCATACTCGTCCGATCAAGCAGCTAAACGTCGTCTCCTGCAACTGTTCAATCAACCATATGGCGTTATGTGTGCCATCCAATCCGTGCCTTTGAGGGATAAATATGTAAGTAACCTCTCATGTTTTTTGTTTTTAATATTAGGTCCTATAAATATTGAGCACTACCTTATATTTTTTGTAAAAATTTCATGGATCCCTCACACTTTCTGTATATTACATTTAGGTCCACATCAGCTCACCTCAGATCATGGGCCATGTGAGGTGGGTAAATTGCAAAAAAGCCGTCTAAATTTTATTATTTCTATTTAGTATTTAAAAGTGTAAATTAAATGTAAACTTTTGGATATTTGGCATGAAACACCTTCTAACATATTTTTTATTGCAAAAATACCCTACTAATATTGTAAATCATTTATTTGCTTTTCTATATTCCTTAAATATCTCAGATACTATATAATTTTTGATAAAATAGTGGGATGTGCTTTAAATGATGATGATGCACACCCATATTTTAATTTGTCATTACATTGCATTTCGTAATTACTAAAAATATATTAGGAGCTATTCCGTCCTTGTTTTCCTTAAAAAATACCAAATATTGTAAAACCTATTCTAAAAATTATTAAAAATTTATATAGTATATATGACTATATAATATAACCCCAGACCATAAATCACAAAAAATATAAATGAAAAACATTAAAAATCAATCAAAACTCAAAAACTTGTTAAAAATCAATAAAAATGTTTAAAAACACAAAAATGAAGCTTTCTATTCTATATTTTTATTATATCATATAATATATATTAAAAATAACTTTGGGCATTTTGACAGTATTATTTATTTTTAAAACCCAAAGCAATCTAGCCTATTTATTATAGTTATTATTTTATGATATTTTAGATTTTAAATTTACCTAAAATTTAGCAAAAATTACATAAAAATTCACAGAAAAAAAAGAAAAATTAGCAAAATAGAGAAATATTTTATTCTAGATATTTTAATTATATATAACCATATATAAATATAAATCCGTATATAGACTATATATAATAGTAATAGTTATATATTTATTATTATTGGTATTATTATTTAAATACTTAATATAAATTTATAACCATTAAAAAATAAAAAGGATGTATATTTATATATTTTGATATATTTTTTAATATATTTATTATATATATTATATGTTATCTATATTATTACATTACATATATTATGGTCTTAAAAACAAAAAGAAACTAAAAAATCACAAAATTAAAAAGAAAAGGAAAAATTTAAAATAAAAACATGAAAATATAAAACATTAAAAATAAATAAAAATTAAATATAAATAAAACACACAAAAATCTAAAA
This sequence comes from Ottelia alismoides, assembly GCA_037367405.1. NCBI lineage: Eukaryota > Viridiplantae > Streptophyta > Magnoliopsida > Alismatales > Hydrocharitaceae > Ottelia > Ottelia alismoides. Next base: position 14,200 of record JAZKJV010002513.1, on the reverse strand, counting down.
AGTAGAAAATAAAAAAAATAATTGTTGTTTATTTTTTGTAATAGACAATAATTACCATATCCGCATTGTTCTCTGTGGTTCGACACTCCATATAATTTACACTCTTCATGTATATTGTAGAGTTAAAATAATAATAAATTTCAACTCATATTTGTATTTTATTATCATACATTGTGGGTTGATTATTGTCTTAGCCGATTGGTGAAGTGTTGAATGCCGCGAAAGCAGTTGATACAACGATTGTCGGATTCAACTTGTTCAATTGGGACAAATTTGGTTGTCTTATTCCAGCTCAATAATACAATTTTTAAGATAACACACTATGATTTTCATGTTTATCAAAGTTGAGGGGAAAATCAAACCCAAAAAAGAAAAAAAAGGTAGAAGAAAAAATAATAAAGGAGCATTGACTAAAATGGAAGTTAGTATTTTATTCTGGAATACTAGTAGGGCTCCAAATATAATAAAATGGGCAAGTGATGTATATCCATTTTATCATCTTTATTCTATCATTTTGGCCATAAAAATCCTAGTAAATGCGTGTAAATAGGCTTAAGTTATGCATTTTATCATCCACGCATTATTATGTAAATACTGTATAAAATACAATTTTTGAAGCCAATATTATAGAATAAAGAAAAGAAAAGAAAAAGAATAAAATATTGAAGATATTTTATGACCCTAAATCCTGAGACCTAGGCATCTCGATGACTAGGTCGACCAGGAATAAAGTAGGGGGAGATAAGGGCCAAAATCCAATAAAAATTCCTATTGATTTTATTCATTTTCCTTCATTTTTGGGACCTATTTTTAGTTTCACTTGTTATACTTGAAATAAAGAAACTTTTTACATGAAATTGTAGATAATTAAACATAGAAAAATACAAAATTGATTTAACACAAAAATAATATACAGGTAAAAAGATATGATCTGAATAAAATTACAAATCCCAAATTTCTAGACCCATATCTCTAAAAAACTCAAAATATATCAAAACACCTTTAATTGTGTATAACTTTTAATAATCTATTTAATGAAGGTGGTTTCTTATTTTTTGGAGTTACGGTTTGAAAGTTAGGTTTTGTGCCCCTATTGTATACTTGTATTGATTAAAATATTCATTTTATTTATTATTTATTATTTTTTAATTTTATATTTTTTTGAATATTATTTATAATATATGTAAATATTAAAATAGTAATAAAAACATAAAGAAAATTCAAAAATAAAATATATATAGGAAATACATAGATGAATTGCCTATAAGTATACTTATACAAATAACACCTTTATTTATTTAATTGTATATAAAACATTAGAAAAATAAAATAAAATATATTTAAGCGTATAAAATTAAGTATTAATATATAAAATCTAAACTGAATTAATGACATTAAAAATACAAAATAAAAATAAAAGATTAAATTATATAGACTAATATATCAATATAAAGCCCCTAAAAAGTAATTTGTAATTTTAGACCTTGAAAAAATAAATAAAAATAATAATAAAATACCTTATAAATAATAAATATTATTATTCTATAACATAAAATTAATGAAATCATTTATTTTTTTTAATTGAATTTACAAATCTTTTATTGAATTTTTTTCTTTTTGCGGATGACGTTGCCCAATGAGGCCACGCCATCCGTTGATTGGGGGTCATGGAGATGACCCCAAATCTGCTCTTGTCAGAAATCATTTTTCACCATCTTCGAGTTTTTTTCGAGGCTCACATTCTCACCAAATCTCTAAGCATCCTTCATGACTTTTGTTCCCCAATTATCGAGGATACACACCCAAGCAATTTTTCGATCTTTGGATCGCTGCAAAGCTCACTACGCCTCGGTCTTCTCTCCCTGTCACCCACCTTGTATAAAAACCTCCCTTTCTTCCATTTGGATTTTGAACCTCTTTTGACAACTCTTTCTCACCTTTTTTGTGCGCAAATGGAGGAGGGAGGTAACAACAACCTCATCATGCTATTAGGTTGATCAAAGGGATCATCGAAGGGGCGTTCCATCATCTCCAGCCAACCTCGATCGTCGAAGTCTTCTTCCTGGTTCAACCAGTCGAGGTCGAATCTTTCCTTGTTTTTATTGCTTTATTAGCTTGGCCATAGCCTTAGGAACCTTACTACGTTTTTAAATCCTCCTTCCGTTGTTTATTCCCCTTCAATCGAATTTCGCCGGAGCTGCACTCCGGTAAACAACTCCATCTTCCGTCCACACCATTCTCCGCCCATATCGCACGCCATAGGGTTGTGGAAGTTTGCCCACGACCTCTAACTATTTTTTGTAGGTCTTGCACCGTCACACATGCATGGAGGCGATTTTGGTAGCTTGCTGGAGCTTCCTGGAGCCCCTCTTTGACTTCGACACCGAAGGAGGGCCCTGGCAAATGGCGATGACTTTTGATGTAGAGGACCACCGCAGGAGGCTTGTAGGCCCTTTTGGAGCTTCTCAGCACGCTGGAGTGGAACGGATTGGCCGAAGGAAGTTCACTTTGGCCGGCATGCTTCCCTGTTCGTCTGTCGCCCCTCGCACCCGTTGGATGAAGGCCTGATCTTCTTGCGCTACAACAACTGTTAGCTCCCCTCGTGCCAGTGTCGTCTGATCGCACATCACCATCTAATCGCAGCAGCACAAGCCGAAGCATCATCGTGCACCCGGGAAGCGACACGTGTTAAGTGACCAGATCTGATCAGTCGCCTCCCACCGCTTTGGGTATTTTGCGCTTTTCACCCTCAATGTTTTTGTATTTAGCATTGAAACTCTAATCATTCATCTGCAATTGTTTAAGTTTTGTAATATCTACAAATCAGCCTATACCTTTACCATATTTGCATTTAGATCCTCCCTAGCCAGGCTCAAGTGAACCTCCAAGTGAGTGTGGAAATTTCGTAGAGGACCCCCTATGGGTTTTGTTATTTAACTTCAGTCTAAGAACTTCTTATGCACGTTTAATATTTTGTGAAATTTGCAACCAAGCCCTCATGTTTTATTGTAATTACTTTTTGGTCCTGGTCAGGCTCACGTGTTTGTACACGTGAGCTTTGGCAATTTTGCAGGCAAGGGCCTCGGGATTTGGTTATTTAGGATTGGTCCTGTAATTTCTAAAATTACGCCATATATTTTTAGTGAATTTATAGTTTGGCACCTGATGTTTCATCGATTTATATTAATACCCTTACTAGTATTGCATTTTCTCTTTATTTCTTGTATTTATTTCAGACATCTACAAAACTCAAAAAAATCTCAAAAAATAGCATTGTGTTCCTGTTGCATTGCTCTTTCACATGCATATTTTTATTTTGCATTTTGAAGCCTTTTATTATTTATAAAAATGAAACCGTTAATTTTTACCCTTGTTTGCACTAGAAAATCCATAAAATATATGAAACCTTTTTGAAAAAAATCCAAAAAATATATTTTATATTTGTTGAATGTTTTGCAACTTTATACCAAAAATCACTAAAAAATGTAAAAAGAGAACTCTAAAAAATTGAAAACACCCAAAAACCTTTATAAAAATATAAAAAATCCTTAAAAAATTATCAAAATATAATTTCTATTTCTGAATTTTATTAACATTATTGTCTTTATATTAATAGAATTTGGAGAATTTTTGACTCTATTTTATATTTTTAGTCTCCATTTTAAATTTGGGTATTTATTTTATTCCCTATCTTAGGGTGTTTTCGACTTTAAATATATATATATATATAAATTAGAATTTTTTTTGGAAAAATTACAAAAATAGTAAAAAGTTATCAAAAGCCCAAAAATATTTCATTTCTGGTATTTTGACTATGTTCACCTACTTTTTATCTCTCTTTTAACTATATTGTATATATACTCTATATAGCTTTATATTTCTATTTAAAAGAAAAAGATAATATAGAAATATAAAATATAAAAAGAAAATATAAAATCAGAAAATTAAAGATCAAAAGATATAAATAAAAAATAAAAAATATATAAAATTAAAAACACAAAAAATAGCACACTTATAGACAAATACATCACATTCACTTTTGTGCATTCATTGCCCTAATCTACCTGCTTGTTCCCTATGTTCAACACTCTACACATACTTGCCCTATACACATCTTTGTTGTAGAATTATAATAAAATTTAACTCCGTACATTTACTTTCATTGCTTGATTATCTGTTGTGGGTTAATTGTTGTTTAAAGCGGGATTTCTTGCGGGACGCCATAGCGACTGCGTCTCCGCCTTATGGGAGATATATTTTAGATCCGTGAAAAAACCTCTTCAACATCAAGGTTGAGAAAACATCATCTTCCTTCAGGAGATTAGATTTAAGTTTTTTCATGAGCTAAAAAAAATCCATTTGATTTCATCATTCCCTGAAATGGAAGTGTCGCCTTAGATGATCTATTATGATAGATTTAACCATGAGTATTCCCAATGATCATTTCATCTTTCATAATGGAAGACTTTGATATGCCTAAATTTCAAACCTTAGTTTGATTGTCTTCTTCGGAACAAATCAATAGTTTTTCTCATTTTATAATTGGGGACGATAATAATCATATACTTTCCAAAATCATATATAAATATCTTCAATGCATGTCTTATTTCATATATAAGATGACCATGTATGGAATTCATTATGACCTCAAATTATCTAATGAGTGAGCTTTGTCTCCCAGCTCATCAACTATGAACATGTATGGTTCCTTTGAGATATAATCTTGATTCATTGAATTTGTGTGTGCTTTCATGATTCACAACACGTATAATGTATGACTACATGATTCATAACACTTCTATGTAGGGGGAAGGCCGAACACTTGATGATGGTCTTTCGATTATAATCGAAATGAAATTCCATCCAAAATATTGGGATTCAAAACTCACTAATTGCCCTTACCAAAAAAAAGTCATATGAAAGGGTTGGACTTATCATAAGAGGTGTAACTTTTGATTGACAATTTGCATATGGAACAATGAGAAATGTGCTCATCTCATTGATGTCAAGAAAATGAGGATAGTAAGCAATAGGAATGAGAGACATCAAAAGAATCAATATCAAAACATCCACGGTAAAAAGAAAAAGAAGATTTAACGACAGAGTTTTGGGATACTGGATTTGATAATTTATATTAGATTTTTCTTCATTTAATTCATACAGATCGGATTTGATGATTTACAATGCATGATCATTACAAACGTCCAAAAGAGAGAATTCTTTTGTCGTTGCACCTCCAAACCGCCCTTCAGAAAAGAGTTACTTATATTTCAAGCCAGTTTTTGTAACTTGCGTATCTTTATGGTTCATCCATTTTTCAGTCCATGATTTGATATCCATATGGCAATTCTCTCATATTGGTTTATCGTAAATTCCTTCCAAGCCTTTTATAAAATTTTACCATCTATCTTGAGCATATTTAGTATTTAATTCCGTCTCTCTTGCTCTCATAAAAACTAGCCTAGAGTTAACGAATAATTTGAACATTCATTGACAAATCTTCCAATGTTAAAGATAAAGTCATTTATATTATTTATTGTTGAAGTATCTTTTACTCTTGTAGTTAACGACCCATATTTATTATTAAATTTTTATATAACAAATATTATGTTATTAATCCATCAAAATTAGTATCAAGCATTGCTCAATTTAATAAATATTCAAATAAAAAGTCAATGATTAATCATTGTTATGTGATTAGTTGTGATGAATGGTAATAAATAATTTCATTGAAATTTAAAGAAATAAAGAAGAAATAATATTATTAACTATTTAGCTACGCAAAATATGCCACAAAATATTGAAAGATGCATTGATTTAGGTCAAATTTATTGAATGGATGGATTGTAAATGTACACGTACTCGAGTGACAATCAAGCAACTCAAGCTTGCCATTGATTGGGATCAACATTATTTGCTACATTAGCTCGTACCACTCTAATTCATATTAAATTTTGTCATGTTTGAAAATATTTAGCATTAAAGGGTAGACTATTAATCTACATAAAATTATGGTATATAGGGATTGGTACATAAATTTATGGTACTAGACATGCCCAGTTTAGCTCATTTATTACACATCACAGTCTCAAATATGATCCGAAAACTAGTCGTCAAGTAATTGATCGTCTCTATTACCCTATTTGCATGTATTGCTTCTGATGTTAAATTAATAATAATAAATATTAATTAAGATAAAATGAGGATGTCCTCTGGGAGAGCTAACTTGGCTTCCCCCGTCTCATTTTCCCTATACTTTTTTGAAAAATACTTCCATGTATTTTCATCATTATATTATGTAATTCAAATCTCATGTGAAATAGAGACTCATACGAACTCCATCCAGACGGGGTCGATTGCAACAATTCTGTGAGCGTTAAAAAATGTCTCTCTAGATGGAGGTCGTAGAAAGTTTCAGTTTCTCACGAAAGTTGAATGACATAACATATGGATATAGTGTTAAATTTCTGCGTATTCATTTTTCAAAAAAAATAAAAAATGAGAAAACGCGGTGAGCGGAACCAATTTAACTCCCCTTACGAGGCTACCCCCTTGTTCAATATTAATTAATAGTCACAAAGTTATTAATTAGTAACCGCGATGTTATCTTATGATCTTTTAATTTAACAATGATGAGAAGAAATATTTAACGGATAATCGTTGTTATATAATTCGTTGCTAACAATATAGCATCGAATACGATAACCGCTACGAAACCAATGAATGCAATATTCATTACCAAACAATACGACACTATCATTCTTCCCTCACTCATGAATCCTTCAAATTAGGAACTCCAATACCAAATCAAGCACCCCATCAGAACTAGCATTCCTTAATTACAACAACGCCACTACTAGTTTTACCATACCTGCAAACATCGCCATAGAAGCGTAGTCAACAAACCATATCAAGATGGCATCCGCTAGAGAGTTGAAAAATACTAGATAGAACAGAGGGTGTATGATCACGACTCAAGATCTTACTAAACATAGAAATGAATTAACAAGGACAGAGACAGATATACAAAGTGAAGTTGGGGTAAAAAGCATTCGTATCTTGTAGGTAGACCTGAAAAAAAACAAGAGAAGGTCCAACTATTTGCGGAAATTAACAGAAGGTCGGATTCATACATACTGTATGAAAAGATGAGCATACATATATCTCTATGACACTTCACCTTCAACAGGTAAAAGCAGAGAGTTTCGAGAGCACATGCTCATATTGTTGTAAGAGAGCACAATGCCCTTCTCTCTCCAAAGAGGACATATTTTCGGTGATTCGTTGTTCCACAACCTTTATCTGTTCTGCAATTGAAAGAGAGATCTCTTGAGCTTTTGCAAGTTCAGCCTCTAAAGAAGCGCATTTCTCCAGGGCACGAGCTAGAAGTTCCTTGCAATCCTTTAGCTTTCCTCTATCCTTGTCGATGGTGCTCGCACATTTACGCATGTCTGCATTAAGTGATAACCTTGTTATATTCTCAATGGGCGACGTGCGATCAGTACAGAATTCGAAGAAATCATCCCGCTCCTTCAAAGTTCGTAGGACAAGTTGTGCAAGTGCGTTCCAATCATCTAGAGGAGGACCAACCGCTTGAACAAGGGATGTTGTATACATTCTGATCTTTTCAAGAGCTTCATCAAATGTTGGCAGATTTTCTTTGGATTGCATCATCTCACGAAGACTCCCTGCAAAGCCCATCAAAATGTAGCGATGATGGTCTTTCCTCTGGTTTTTGAACTCCGATAAGGTGAAATCGAGAGGGATTCCGATGTTGAACACGGCATCCTCCGGTGGCAATGCTCGTTCAGGCTCATGTGCTTGGATATCTTGAACTAATACCAGAGGCAGTTCATTAGCATCAATGTCCTTGAATGTATGTCTCTCTGTTCTGCTCTTCGTTGAAGTGGTTGTTGCATCAGTATCAAGAGGTGAGTGAATGCCTCCTTTCTCTTCTTTGTATTCGCTTGTCTTCTCCTGGGATCTAAACATCTTTGCTGCTCCCAAACTCCTTCCCTTTCTACCCAATGACTTCTTCTCTTCTCCGTCCCTGAATTGACGACCATCTGTTGTTGCAGGATTAACCCGCAAGTCGTCATCCCAGAAATCAAATCTGCAAAGGAATTTTTATTCATGTTTAGCAATAACAATAACATGCTGTTCATGGTGATTCGGACTGTACTCACATCATGTAAAAATCATATCTGCAGTGGCAACTTTTAGGTTTAATTCCCAAAGGAAGAGGCGAATCAAATGCCTAACAACTGTACATAAGAAACAACTATAGATGTCTGACCTCCGTGACGATTCTGCGCTGTTCATCGATCTCCTCGGGTCCTTTGCTGCTCCTGATGAATCAACTGGTGCTGCTGCTTCCTCTTCTTTACCTCTTCTTTTCAGCGTCGATCTTCACCATGTCATCTCTTATCTCTATCCCAACTAACTAAATGGGTGGATGAGGGAGACTACGAGTGATAAGATAAGACAAGGGACGACTCCATTAGTCAACATTTTTATAGGAAAACAAATTTATATGACTTCTTTCAGGGATCTCTTTTATGCATAGGAAAACACTTTTCTTATTTAAGTGGAATTTATCCAAAACCGGGAGAATATTTAGATGATGCAATTAATTAATGAGCCACATTTTTTATGCACGATCTTCATCTGGAATAAATCGCTATGTAGACAGGAAAACTGACCTAATAAAATATTTATTGTTATATTTTTAAATATTAAATATATAGCAACGAATATTATTTACCCTAAAATTAACTTTTCTTTCTTGAAATTAATAATGAATGTCATGTTCATTGCTAAAATTTCATATAATAGTGATTTATCCATGGGATTATTACACCCATAACACTAAGTGATATCGCAATTACAATCATAACTCTGCATAATAATGAAATACATGAGAAGCCTCGAGTAATGTTTTTGACGGTTTCCGTTAAAAAAAGACAAAACTGTCCTTAAAGCTCATTCTTATCTGCAAAACATGACATCTTTCTCTCCATCTTCTGAGCCCACCCCCCGGGCCCATGCCGAGCTTCTCCCACTTGCTCCCCCCTCCCTCATCGAGCTTCTCCCACCTCGCAGCGCGTCGTTTCTCCCACCTGCTCAAGCCAACCTCGCCTCCGCTGCGTGCCGTCCCCTGACCCGCGCCGAGCTTCTCCACCTGTTTGAGACCGCCCTCCCGTCCCTCGTTGCCCTAGCATGCCACACCCGCACTCGAACCCTCTGCAGGCCTCTGCCCAGCCGCCCTCCAGCTCTCGAACACCAATTCCTACCGAACCCCCCCTTCCCGACCGTCCTCCAGCTCACGTAGCCGTTTGCCATAAGTCCTTCCTCTTGTCCGAAAGATGCGACTCCGCCCCCGCTCCCTTCTAGTCTCCACACCTGCAAGTCTTCAAATCCATGGGAAAAATATTTCCCTTTTGTATTAATCACAACCGTTAGATCATGGCAGGTTAGATTAACTCGATCATCTAGTTGAGTTAATGAACTCAACTAACGGAAGGTTATGGGTGTAAAACGAGCATTTATTCATGATCTTTAGTATAATTCATGATTGTGCAGGGTTATGATTGTAATTACGATATTACTCAATGTTATGGGTTTAAAAATCGCTAATTTTTATTCATTGCCATGTAATCGGTAGTTAAAACTATTGTAGTGAATATTATATATTACTTCATTCATTGAATTTCTAACAAATATCATTATTAATTGTTTATAGGGATAATTACACCTATAACCCTGAGTAATTTCGCAATAACATTCATGACCCCGCATAATTGCGAATTACGCTCAGGACCCTGAATATGTGTGTCGTCTTACAACCATAACCTTCCGTTACTTTTCTTCATTAACTCAACCAGACATTGAGTTAATCTAACCAATCAAAGATCTGACAGTTAGGATTAACGTAAATAAAAGAATTTCTCATCAGGAGGCAATCATACGTGCATGTCTGCGGGTTGCAGAGTGCCGGAAGTCGACCGGGGGTAGCGACGGTTCCAGGCGGGGAGGAGGCGGAGCGTGCGAGGGAGGAGAGGCCATGAGAGGGGGGGGGGGTGCTTCGTAGGGCAGGTAGGCGGCGGGAGGAGGCTTCGCGGGGCGGGGGAATCAGCATGTGGGTGCAGGCGGCCACAGAGCTCTTGGGTTGGGCTTTTGCGAAGGAGGGGACTTCAGGGGGCAGGGGAAGCAGGAAGGCGCAATGCACGTGCACCGCCTAAGCTTAGTCCTTGGGGCGGCTTCGAAACGAGACGCGATGACAGTCGTACGATCAAAGATGATCGTGTGATTGTAGTAAAAAGCCCCAAAACTAGGTGTATCTCTGGGCGATTCAAGCGTTCTGGTTCTCGCAGATGGCGAATGACGGTGGTGTCGTGATGTCAAAACTACTTACGACGAAGTTCTTCCAAGTATTTCTTAAAGAGGATCTTCAGGTGCTCCTTGACGCGGCGGTGTGCGATCGTTTAAGGCGGAAATGCTTGATTCGAGAAGGTGATTGGTCACGCTTCGTGTAACGGTTGATTTTTTTCCCAGCACATATTTCCTTTTTCTCCCATTTGTTTTCCAGCCATAGTTTCCATGTATTTCTCCAATTAAGAGATGTGATTTATTTCTAAAAATTAATGGCATTAGTATCCCATTAATTGGCCTTGTTGTTGTTGGAGGCATAAAATCCCAAGGAATTCCCCCTAGCCGTCACTTGTTTTTCAAAGAGAGAGAAGGAGAGAGTAAGGGCTAGAGAGGGAGAGAGATCTCACCGAGAAGTGTTCTCGTCGCAGAGAACGTCGGCGTCGTCTTGGTGGAGGAGAGCGTGGGTTCGGGAGCAAGAAGAAGGCATAACAATCCGGTAGATACGAATCCGTCAACTTGAGGTATGTGTCGATCACTTAGGAGTAATATATGATGAATCGATATATGCCTCCTATCATTACGTGTGATACGTAATTACTTAGTTGCACAAAATACAATCTCCGAACGTATGATCGGCTTAGGTTTTATCCGTAGAACAAAGATCAAATCCAGATTATGATTTATAAATGTATGTTATGTTTAGATTTTCGTATAAATAACGATCATCTATATGTTTGTGTCGAACCCCTTTCAGCTCTTACCATGGAATATTGTTTCACATCGTAGATTGAAAGTAAGGTTCATTGATGGTCGTGCTCATATACTACATTCTAAGATATATTAGTACATGTAGTAAAGACCGTGAGTAAGTTTCTGTCTGAATATTATTGACAACAATAGGATCGTTATTGTAAAAGTCGCATACATATGTTTGCTGACGGTGAGGTTCTATCTTCTGACCGAATGATCATTGCATGGAGAATGTTTTCTTTAGTATGAAACTAGGAGGAAGAAAAGTTTGAAGATTTACCCGCTAGCATTCATCTAATTAATTAAACAAACATACAATAGATTATATGTCATGGGATATTGTATCCGTCAAACTTTATTTGGGGAATTAATTAACTCCAAAATGTATCCAATTTGCTCGAGGATAATGGGCTCCTCTGCGGATCATAACCTTGTCAGATTTCACCAATTAGTAAAAAGAAACAATATTAGTATTTTCCGATGTTACCTTGGTCTTGTTTTAACATTTGTTTTTTTTAACATACAGTCCTTGTTTCCTCTCTTTAGTTCTTTCGATTGGAATTTTTGCAAACATGGTACATTAGTAAAAGTTATTAAATTGATCCTGATTTGAGCTTCATGAATTGTCGGCCAGATTCTTGTCGTTAACAGTGGTTCATGATGATACCCTCGCGCACGTTGTAGCTAATTGGAGTGATTCTGATTCATTTATATATTATAATATACCCTAAGATCCTAAGAGCTCGTTTGGTTGCAGGGTTGGGCAGGGTTGGCTTGGTCCAACCCGGGTTGGCCCTGCAACCAAACAGGGTTCTCCTCCTCACAGTTTACTATTCACCGGGGTACCCCTGCCCAACCCAACCCTGTTCAACCCTGCAACCAAACGGACCCTAAATGTATACGGTAGAAATGCACATGGCGAATATTAAATCAAATAATTATCTTGTGTCACACCACGCACAACTTAATTCAAAGGTACCCGAGATTAATGATATTACTTTATAGTCAATATATGGTATTCCTAGATCCAATTTTATGTGATAATACCATGAACTGAATAATTGCATGAAGTATATAAATGCTTAATTGTCTACGGATAATAAGAAACAACTTCTTGTGGTAACGGAACCTATGAAGTCATAAAAGATGACATTAAGATTAATGGCATGATAACGGTAAGCGGAGCTAAGTGCTACACCTGATGGTGGGAGCCACCTCTAGAGTCCAATTATCATAGGCCTAAAGAGGGCCAACGCCTTTCGGAGGCATAAGGTTCAACGAACCGATTGAGAGGCAAAAGATAAGTCCTCTAGAGTTGTAGCTACACTGTCAAGTATGGACCGCTTGTGCCAACGGTAAAGCCACCAAGCCAACAAAGCCACCAAAGCCATTAAGAAGTAACAATTAAGACAACTTTAACCACTAAACAAACCAGTGGTATGTGTACAATTTCTGAAATTGCTAAGGCACATGTGTGCAGCTATGGCCAAGTAATGGCATTATGCAAGTGTTATGATTGTATTGGGGCATATATGCAATTATGAAAAATTCTAAGGGTACAAGTGAAAATTATGAAAATGTTAGGGCATATATGCAATTATGGCAAATTTTAAGAGTATATACAAAATTATGGTTTTAATGGATGAATCCGGAAGGAATTCCCATTGTATGCATGTTTACTTGAATTATGAGTCTCATAGTGATAATATATGAGAACGGTACCTATTACCTGCGGTAAGATAATAGTATAAATTGTATCGTTATTTTGTTAAGATATTACATGTAAGAGATTATGTTATAATGATTTAAAGTAGCATAGGGAGACTTGGTTACCATGCTAGTCGGCTTGACCCCAACTCGACACATACTGAGCGTTAGCTCATAACATGTGATGTTGTTTTTTTCAGGAGAGCACGAGTCTTGATATAATTTTCGAGTTCAAGGAGAGCTATTGTCACGCGAAGTTGAACCGGTACGGACTATGGATGGATTGTTACGAAGGGATGTCATTATGCCCACTGGAACATTGTTATGTTATTTTATTTCGTAGGCTATTTTGCAATTTCCTTATTGGAGTGTAATAACGGAACTCTATAGAGTAATGAACTTTATTTGAGAATGACTATCTTCTCTGCTCATTGATCACCATGCAAGTTTCCGGTAACGGTTCGGTCGTGTGATCTATAATTGCATGCTTCCGTCGGTCAGCCGACCCGTTCCGTTACACTTCGTGCTGCAAATGCTTTGCTTCGATAGATGTTCCTTACAGGTAGACTTCCAGGTCGCTCCGTTCTTCAGATACTCGGTGCAGATGATTTCGAGCGGTGGAGCTTGTGCATCAGCTCCAGACGATGCAACTTAGGCAATTGAAGAGGGAGAAACGAACGGATTGAGAAGGACAGAGGGGTTGAGAAGAGAATGAGGACGGGAATAAAAACGATGAGATGAACATGGAAAGTGAATACGGATGGATGTCCTCGCCTGTAAAGATGGTTGTGGCCTCAATGTAGCGGAACGTGAAGGCTACTCTCATGGCGTAGTTGCTCTGTGTAGCTCCGGATTCGAGCCAGATCGACACCTCGAAACTCGCTTCAACTCGAGAACACCTTCGAGCTCTGTCACAGCTCGAAAGAAGGGGAGGAGCTCATTGGATTTCAGTGGGAATGGAGGATGGCCGGCGATGTATCCTGGGTGCCCTATATATAGGATGGGGAATATTGGAGATCAAGTAACCGTCTCCGATCACCGCTGGCAGATCCAGTGACAGCAGGTAGGGTAGGTGAACGGTCGGCCAACGACCGACCGTTTGGATCGTAGGCGGCGATTGACAGAAGCAGGAGAAGCAACGGCGTGAGAAGACGGAGAAGGTGATGCGGAGAAAGAGCAGGGGAGGGGGAGGTCGACCAGGGAGGAGCAACCCACTGGGGGAGGAGGGTGTTGATGGCATATTTTGCAAATAAGAATGAACAACAGGGGCGTTTTTGTCTTTTTAACAGAAACCGTCAGATATAGCGGGTATCTCAAATGGAATATAACATAGGGTTATGTCCTGTAAGAGTTAAGCATTACTCGGGGGTTA
>JAZKJV010002512.1:600000-865449 GCA_037367405.1 Ottelia alismoides | reverse complement strand
TTAGCGTGGAAATCTAAAGACCGGAGTATGAGTTGAAATAAAGCTTCGGAAAATGGATGGATGGCTGGGCACAATTTTTTCTAAGATCCCAAAAAATATACGGAAACAAAAAGATTCTATATCCGTAGAGGTAAAACAAGATCCAAGCAGAACCACCAAAAATTCCAAATATGAAGAAACATTCTACCAAATAAATATATGTCCTAAAAGGTCCAAGCCTCAAGAAAACTTGCAGATCTTGGTGGAGACTCGGCTACACTGGCCAACTTCACAAGGAGAGGTGACTACACTGGCTACCCTCCAATTCTTGTCTCCTTCTTCTAACTTCTCCCCCAATTCAATTGTAAACACAACACGACAGACCTTAGATGGAAATACCTGACTCCCCGAGGATGAGTTATTGGAGAGGAAAGGAGCATGGTAGTCCGGTATTTTGTATGGGAAGAGCTGAAACCTTTAACACACATGAGTCGATTGTTCAATGTTCATAGGGTATGCTTTGGGAAGAGGATTGATCTAAGATGACTTCTGAGCTGTAAGTGTAACAATGATGTATAGAACTTGAAGGCTTTTAATTTTAAAATTCTAAGTCTCAAAGAAGTTCCGTTAAACTAATAATCCAAAGGTCAAGTCTAGTTTCATTTTCACTTTCAGCTCATGGTCTTGGTATGGAACCCAATCTCATTTCACCTCATGGCATTTCTTTTTGATGCTCAGGGACGAGCATTGTTTAAGTATAGGGGGATGATGAATCTCAGATTCATCACTCTAAATCTCATTAATTAAGCTCCAATCCATAAAAAATCATCAGCATTTCTTCACTTATTCTTCATAATTAGCATTCATGCATGTTTTCGTAAGAATTGCATTTTATCTCTTATTTTTGCACAAATAAGAAGCCCAAAAACTCATTCAAAATTGACCTGTATATAGTCTAACTTCTCGATTTTTTTACTAATTCTTGCTAACTCTGAATAACCCAAACCACCTCCACTGTGCACATATCACTAACAAGAATAAATGAAAAAAAAATCACTAACCCAAATAAGTGGACCGAAAACCCAAACCCTAATTTCAGGATTTTCGGACTAAAAACCTCATATCCTCCCCATCCAGAGTCCATTTTAATCCTACTCACTAACTAATGTACATTAAATTACCTACAAAACAAAACCAAGTTCGAGTGAATCGGAGCTCATATGTGAAAGTTGGGTTTGGGCCTCTTTTGTACATTTTGTATTTTAACGGTTTTTGACCTAGTATTTTATGTACATACTTAACCTATTTTTGTTTATTTCTTTTTCATATGTATTCTTTGATAAAAGTTTTATTAAAATGCACAAAAATCCAAATCAAAACTGAGCTTGAAATCAAAGAAACAAATTGGGTCCAAGTCTTCACTAATTGTTTGTACAAAAGTTGTCTCTTTCATCTTTTATTTTATCTCATCTATTTCTTATTTAAAAAATCCAAAAAAATAGATTATAGTGTAAATATTTATCTTTGATTTTATCATATTATTTTCTGGATTTTATCTGGTTTAAAAATGACAAGAAAATTATAAAACCCAAAAATCATGGTATTTTATGTACAAGGGATACCCCAAAAATATCACTTTGTGCAATTGATCGATTTTGATTTTGTTGTCTTCAAAAAAGTTGTAGATCTCATCAAGATGAGCAATTTTTGTGAAGAAACTTTTTTGATCCGAGGTTGTTTGCTATTTTTTTATTTTCCAATGTTTTTATTTTTCGGAAATTTGTGGTGCTGACACGTGGCAGCTCCTGGAGCCGCCATGTGTCAGCCATTTTTGGCATTATTTTTATTTGTTTTTTATCAAAAAATAAAACAATAATAAAATAACAATAAAAATAAATAAATAAGCGCATGCGCGAAGCACGTGCCCCTAGGCACGTGCAACGCACGTGCCTCTCCCTCCTGTACCCCTTCACTGCCACGCATCGCCAAACTAGGCCGTCCGATCTCGGCCGATTGGACGGCCTGTAGGTCATCTTCTCCATCACCCTCTTTCCCCATCTGGGAAGCTTCATCTCCTCCAATCCCCATCGGGATCTTCGCCGCCACCAATCGCTTCACCGCTTCATCCCACGTATCTCGCGTTGATCGCTCCGATCCCAATAAAATCGATGCTCGAAGATCTACTTCGCCGTCTTCAAACCCTCGTCGAATCCCATCAAATCGCCCTTTCCTTCTCCGGTGCTCGCCCTCCGCCTATAAAGGAAACACTCCACCCCTAATTCGAATCATCCGTCGAGTTCTCTTTTAAGTACACCGGGGAGACAGACCGGTGCCTCTTCGCGGCGAGATCTGATCCCCTCCGGCTCATTGCAGCCTATGGCGAGCCTTCCCTTCGACCGTCGCTGCCAAGCTCCGGGAAACTCCGTCGAGCACACGACGCTTATAACCGACAACGCGTCATCTTAAATTGCATCTGACGACGCCTCTTCAATCGCCTCCGACGCTCAACTCTATCGATGAACGACCTTCTTCCCCAGGAGCTTCAACCTTCAACATGCAAACCCCTGGGCCATCGCCACTGACCATCGATGCTCGCCTCCACTAACAAGCTCTACAACCGCCATCGCCGGTGGTCCTGTGGCCCTACCGTTCCAGGAGCTTCCCCTTCCAGCTACGTATTTAGCACATCCAACGCCCGCCGAATCCTCCGCCATTCACCGGTCCTCCACAGCATCTCCGCCTCTCAACTGCACCGTCGAGGGCTGGCTCGAGACCCCCCATGCACGTGCGAGGCACGTGTGTCCCGGGGGTAACGTCAACACTGTGTTACCAAGGGTCACGTGTCGCGCACGTGATCCGTGGGTATATTGCAAAGAACCCTCGCAGGTTGACCATATTGCACTCAAGTTCAATTCTAGAGGTCCCGTGCTACGCACGTGACCCTCTAGCATATTTACAATTAACCCCCCGAAGATCCTCATAATCGCAGTTCAGTCCAACCATTCCAAGGGCACGTGCTGCACCCCCTAGTTATTGGTAATTACATCTAAGTCCCTTCTTTGCATTTTATTTATTTTAAATTATTGTATCAATACCCCATAATCCCCCTAAATTTTGGACCTCTACATGACATTATTTTAATATTCAAAAAATGCATGATGTTTGTCATTTAGTTCTCTACATTTTGACGTATTGTGGACATTTTTATGATCATTGGTTAATTAAATAATTATATGTTTTGTGGAAAATTACATAATTTGACCATGTCTTGCTCTGAAATTTACATTTGATTGACCGTTGCTATAAAATTCCCGAAAAAACAAATATCGTAGAATTATTTGTGGTTAACAGTGTGCCCAAAAAGAATTGCATTTCCATGTATAGTTTGACCTATAAAAATCATTTTGCATATTTCAATATTTGATTTTTAATAAGCATTGAATCTTGTATTTTCGAGGTTTAGGATTTTTCTGAGATCCATTACCTAGTGATAGATCTTATATAATTTTATTCCTTTAAAATAAGTAGGTTTAATATTTATTATAATTAAATATTGAAAATTCATTTTATTTGCATTTAGAAATTCTTAAAAAAATTCATTTTGCATCCAAAATTTTCAAAAAAAATTACAATGCATTCATTTCATCATAATTTGCATCTAGGCCAAGTTTCGTATTTTCCGAACATTGTTTGAGCATAATCCACATTTATTCCCTAAATTAGGCCGAAATTGCGTTTTGCATCCTTTATTGCATGAAAAATTACAAAAAAAGGCTGCCTCAAAAACCATGCATGAATTCTGATAGACATGATTCTAGGTTGTTCCTTTGCCTCCTTGTGTTCGACCTTGGGACTTGTTCAAGTAAAATAAACATAAAACCACGTGATTAAAAATTGAATAGATATTTGTGGTTATTTTCTTGATTGATTTTGATTGCCGCCTACAACGAAATGACAAATCCTTTTTACGCACACACAAATACACATCTTTAACACAGGCAATTTACGGATCCGTCACTCTAGATGCTATACCTCAGGTGATGGGTTGGGAAGGTCGAAGACAAATGAGGTGGAATATTCGAGCTCTGAGAGTGAGTGTAAGCTCTCAGGAACCTCCCTAGATGAATAGACATGTCTGATGTGAAGCGATGCCACCAAAGCTAGCCTAAGAGACCGCCTGCCCATCATTGTGATGTGGGAATTTATGAAGATTATATTGAACTGAAAAAAATGATGTGAAATCAAGCCCCAAATTCAACAACTCAACACGATGATGACCGTGAAAGATCGATCGTTAATCTTTTCTGTTTTAGAGTTTGTTGATAATTCAATCTAAGAAAAGAGTTAGCAAACTATTAGGCGCATGTATTTCTCTAAAGATCGGCATGAATTCTTACGATTAGTTGCACCTACTTTCAACCATTATAGGTGTAAGTATGAATCATTTACAGCTACCCATTACTTGAGGACGAAGCCTTACACAGTGTCCTCTAAACCACCCACTCTACTAAGGAAACACAGATCATTTACTCGCTACCTGCATTCCCTCACTGAGAAGTAGCTAATCATTTTTATAGGATCAATAGTCTCAAAGAGAATCCATGCGTTGCTCTATCCTAGTGTTTGTCTCTCGCTTACTCTGTAAGTAAATTCAAGTAATGAGGGGGTTACTCTACCCAAAATAATGAATGTGATCTTTTAGTTGGTTTTAGGGTCGAGTTTGTTTAGCAGTCCTATTTTTATTGGGTTATCACTTTTTTTGACATTTTTCAAATAAATACATGTCTAACGAATTTTTCGATTTTCTTTTATTCCTAAGTCCAATAAAACAAGGGGAGTAAGACGGAAAAGCCAATGTCTGATGAAATCAATGATGCATGCACGAGATAGAAGGCATACCTTGCTCTAGTACTACATGCAATATGATCTGCGCATAAATTTAAAGACATAAAATAAACTATCTATATGATGCACAAAAAATCACCCTAAACAGTAGCTTTGATTATGGGAAGAACGAGGTGTTAACTATCCAAAATGAGACCAAGATTCGGTCTTGCAGGACACATGGTGCCTACCACAATGGGTCCTTCTAGTGATGTATGCGACCTCTCTCGGCGCACAGTCTCAAACCTAAATAATTAACAATTTACTTATTTGAATAAGTCCAATTGAGTCTATATTAACAAATATTATTTTAGATGTTTTGACCAACTCACTACCTGGCTCAACAAAATAAAAAGTAAATTTTTGGGCTCATACACAGAATATAAAATTTAACAAATTCGATGAGAACTGTAAGAAAAATCTGGTGAGGTCCCCCCCGAGTGCACCATCACTCGATGAAACAAACCCCAAATTAAAGTGTTTAACATCTCTAAGAGTTATTACAAGTTCAAATGAATTGAAATGCGAAAAGTAAAATTGATTCTAAGACAGTCTCGTGCTCTTCCTAAGCTTCTCTCTCCTTCCAGCCGATGTAGAACGTCTGACCTCCTCCTTGTTTGGGTGTATCGGCTCTCCTAAGATCACCTCTCTTGCTCTGCGGACCCTCGCAACAAAGAGAAATAAGAGAATGTGTTTGAACAAATCTTATGAAAAAGAAAATAATAATAAATAAATAAAATAAAATAAGAAAACAAGTTATAGACAGAAATCCTAACTACCTTGCTATGATCCTTGACAATGGCACCATTTTGATGATGACAAAGGCTAACTCAATTCAAAAGTTTTGAACGTTAATTTTAATAAAGCTAGAGAAAAATACCTAAAAACATGAAATAAAATCACAATTTTTGGATTTTTAATAAACTTTATATGATTTTTATTAGATTTTTGATGTTTTGCAAACTTTTAGGGTTTTACAAAAGATAATGAGATGGAATTTATAAAGTAATTAAAACAAGCTAAAATAAACCTATAATAATTTATTTGGAAATTTTAAAATATTTTTTAAAATTTTAGGATTTTTATTAGGCAAACAAGGCGTTTTGTATTGTTTTTGACATTTTAATAACAACTAATCAAAGAAATTCGGCACACAAAAATTACCACACAAAGTATACACTATAAGGAGCTAATATTGATTTTTGGGGAATTTTGGGCTAAATTAACTATTTATTGCAAGTAATTAGTGAGATGAAAATGAAATAGTGCAGTAGGGACCTAGGTGTAATTATTTTAAGTTCTGAGACCAAATAAATAACATTCAATAGAGCTGTGGGGGCCTTAATGCAAATAGTCCAATTAAAACATGCGCTACACATGACAAATAGTCCAAGGGAAGAAATGCAAATAATACAAGCATCCTATATTTCAAGAACCAGTTAAAATCTAAGGGTAAAATATGCTAGTATCAACAGATGCAAATGAAGACATGCATGACTAAAACTCAGATGGACTAAAATACAAACATGAAAAGTACGAGGGGCTATTGCAAATGTTCACATATATTTATTACATTTGATAAACTGAAGTGAAATAAAGGAAGCTACAATGATAAAAGGGCAATATACCCTTGGAAGCCACGCGACGAGCATGTGGAGGCTCTGCAACGCACGACCCTGATAACAGTTGGAGGTAAGACCTGATGGCTCAAATAGCAAGCGAGCATGCATGTCAGATTTTCCTGGAATGGATCTGATGGCAGCGTAAATAGATAGACTAAATCGATTCTGGCTGAGGAACTCTCGATCTGACAACACTAAGGCATGTTAGATGAACATTGAAGAAGGCCTCTTTGAGGTTGCTTCAATGATGTATCTCTGGTGATCTGAGGCACTGATCGACCCGCTATGAAGTTCAGCACCCCCTTGGAGGTGCTCCACGTCGGATGGAGGTCTCAGATGGGGAGGGAAGTGGCTGAAGTTGGTCAATAGATCTCAAGCACCTAGAGTTTCTTTGTCGTGCTTGTTGGGGGTCTGAATCGCCTCATTGTACTTGCCTAAACTTGTAGGAATTATCGTGGCTCAAAGACGATGCCTGGACAGGGATTATTATAGCTAAAAATAGGAGAAGCAGTGGGGGTGGTACTTCGATCTTCGACAAAGATGAGGGAGGAAGATTGATCATAGTCTCACTCCGATGAGCGAGATGTAGGGGGACCAGGTCACGTGAGGAGGTGAATGGTGATGTGGGGATGCGATCTGTGCAGATGGGTGTGTGAAACAAAACTCCAACCCGATGGTCAGAGCTATGGTGGCGGAAGGTGGCTGTAAGATGAAATCATAATGAAACGGCAAAAATGGAGATGTTCGGCAATACCTAAGGGTTCTATGGTGATCAACTAAGTACTGCAAAGGTGAAGGTGGGGTTTTGGACGCGACCAGGTGGTAGAAATCTTTGGAGTCTAATCATGGCACAACTCCGACCATGAAGTGCTCTACACCCTGTAAGGCACTAATCCGAGCTCCCAAATTCTCCTCGAGGACCCTGTCACTATCCTAGAGATGCTAGTGGATGAAAGGATGCATGGGGGATGAGCTACCATGTTTTGGAATTGGAGGACAATATTTACAGGTGTCTAAGATTTCCAGAATGATTGGAGAAAACCGTGCAACCTTAGGGAGATCCGGACCTACTTAGGGATCCGTAAGAATCACTGATTTGTAGGGTAGCGAAGGGTTGCAATACAAGGAGAAAACTGGACAGAATCGAGTGAGAAAAACTTGAGAAATCAACTCCTACGAAGGGAAGTCAGGTCTGACCCGGTTGGAGGATGGGTAGACCTGAGTCAACAAACCCAGATCGATAAATCAGAATTTAAGAATTTACAAAGTCGAAGAAAATAAAATAAAAAATAGTAAATGAATTTAAAATAAAAAGTTATAAACATGAAAAATGTTAGTTATTTTACAAACTATTTGTCTATGATTTTAAATAATTTTAAATAAAACATATATGGTATATACAATATGTGGTATTATATATATGTATAATATACTTATGTATTATAAACATGTATTTTTATTTTATTATTTTTACAAAAAATATATTATATTTTATAATTTATTTATTTACTAAATAATTTAAGATATATAAAAGTATTATAATTTGATTTTTACAACTTAATTGTAGGTGTTAAATAAATATGTATTATGTACAATGTTTACAATAGTGGCAATTTGTATAATGAGAAGATGATTTTATTATTAATTTAATATATATGTTATGAATTTGGTTTGAGTTTTATATAATTATATGAAATATATACAAGTGTAAAAAAATAAAAATATAAACAATTATTTACAAAACAAATAATTAGATATATACAAGTATGGGTGTTGTATGTTTGTACACCTTCTATATTAGCAATTATTTTTATTTACATTTTTATTTACAAATTTTATTAAGGAAATAGATATATTTTGATATTATTTTATTTAGAAATAAAATAGGTGATATATACAAGAGGAATAGTAATGAATATGTACAAGATAAGGACCCTATGTCTCTCTACCTTATTCCTTGTCAATTAGATCAATATTTTGCCTTCTCTCGGGGTTCAGGTCAATCTGCATTATTGCATAAATACATCCCTATTTTTTCTTATTCTTTTCTTCTTTATTCTTTTATTTTGGTCACAAAGAGTGTTAATTACAAAATATTAACAAATACATGCATAATGCAAATTTATTGTATTTGATACATATTTACATAGATTTGCATTGGGAATTTTGCTAAAATAAAAGAATAAAGGATGTGAATCATGTATTCATCAGTTAGCATGCAAATTTTCCAAAAAGTTTTGAACTTTATAAAATATTTATAGAACTATTTATAAATTAAAAAATACAGAGAGGTTTAATGTAATTTACCCCCCACATGTGTGAAGATGAACAATAGAGCGGGTCCCACGTCACTTTACTTAAGTCAATCATACTTCGGGGAAGGGTTTCGTTTCGTTTGCCTCCAATGGCCCAGATTAAATTTGAGTCAATCTTCATGATCCCTTGGTTTTGGAGTCCTCTAGAAGAATTTGCATGAACACGACGACCTTTAACTTCAAGTGGCCATATCTCCTTCACCCAGCAACTTCCTCATGATCTGACGACAACCAGATATTGTAGGGGATCCTCCGCACATGCATAAAGGTTCACATGGAGTTGAGGAAGCTCTAGAGGCTCCTGGTTGTTTTTCTCCTGGAGCTTCTCCAGGTGTTCCAGATGGGTTCCAAGGGCTCTCGACTGCTCTTTCCTGCACCAAAAGGGTAGGAAGACTGAGGGTTACTCCCTTGACCACTCCTTGAAGCCACCAGCAGTGTGGGAGGCAGAGATGTGAAGAGCTCCAGCGAGGTGGTCAGAAAAGAAGCTCGGATCCCAGATCCACAAAGGATCTCGTTTGGTTAGATCAATGGAAAGGTGAAGAATGTGGAAAGGAATGAGATGGATTGGTTGTCAGGCGAAAGGGCAGTAGAGATATAACAAATTCGGTCCTAGAGCTCAAGCTCCAAGTGAAAGGGGATTTACTGATTAACCCTGATTTATGAGCTGAAAGTACACATTAAAGCGCTGAAAATTAAATTTGACCTCTATATTACCTAAGAACAGAAGAAAAATGGCCTTGATTCGACCAGAGGATGAAGAGGCAGAACCTTCATCGCAAGCTTCGATGAAGAGTCGATCTTCTCCGACAAGGCTTCCTCCTCATTGTAGACGGTAGGAATGACTCCTTGTCACCGAGTTTCTCCTTCACACATGAACTAGAAAGCTCTTAGGAGGGATCAAATCTGACAAAAAGGGGCGGGGCGATGTATTTATATGCGAGAAAATGGTGAATTTCAAAGGTCTATTGCATGTAGTGGAGGGAGGGTTGCTGTGAAGGCATGGGTCGGTGTCGGTGGTGGAGATGAGGATGTCAGGATGGTGAGGAGCTCAAGGGTATAGGAGGTATGGAGATTGAGTGAGAAATTATAGAAAATCGGGAGCCCATGAGGTCTGACAAAGGTAGCGGGCTTGGACATCCAGTTGACCAGAGTGAAAAATGGACGCCAACCAGGAAAATCAAAGGAAAAAATCCCTTTGAAAATGAATATAAATGAATAAATGATTTAATTTTTTTTGCTAAAACATAAAAAATATTTTTAATTTTAGTTAGTTTTTAATACATATTTTTATTTAATTTTATGAGACTTTTTATTATGAGTTACGATTTACAATTATAATATAGGTCGAAATACTTGTATTTTGACATTTTTATTTTTATTTTATAATATATATTTTATTATTTAATACAAGTATTTATGTATATTTGCTTTTTTGATACACATTTAGGTATTTTTATTATATTTTTACGAGTTTGTACGCACACTTAAATAATTATGTATGTAAATTTTATAGGTATATACAGTTATATTTTATTTATATATTAAAGAGATTAATTTTATTTAATTCTATATATTATTTTAAATTATTTTTATTATTTAGATTTGTTTCAAATAATATTTACAATTTTTAAAAAAATAAAAGAATTTGAAAAACACGAAGAATAATTGTATCGAATAAAATATACAAGTATATTACCCAACACGAGCCTAGAACCTAACTTTTGCATCTTAACTACAAATTAAATAAAACCACCTTCATAAAAATAGCTTATTAAATGATACATATATCTAAAGATGATTTGATCCATTTTGATATGGTATGGAGAAGATACATATATGTGAAGTTTTTATCTTGGCTCTTTAGTTTGTGTGTCCCAGTACACCGTCCATTATTTTAGTGTGAACATAGTTATGTATTTTTCCTTGTATTTTTATCTATAATATTAATATAGAGGATTTGTTATTTGAGGTGTAAAAATAATTAAATAAAATGGGTCTTAAAAACAATTTAATTATGTTTTTGTACATTATTTTTCTGTACAATTTCTTTGCCCTACCTCCCGCTACTTTATTCATTGTCCACCAAGTCATCATGATGATTGGGTCTTAGGGTTTAGGGTCACTCAACACCTATCGTGTTTCATTTTTTTTCTTCCTTTAATTTTTTATTTTGTAAATAAATACAATAAATCTACAGTATTTTTGTTATATATTTTTTTAATTACGGAGTGTTTATTTTAGCAAATTAGTAATATATACATGCATTTAACGAGGGATTTAAGGTCAAAATTAAAGAATAAAGGAGATGAAATGGAGATTCATCAACCCCTATACTTGCGTTTTCTAGTCAATGGCAAAAACTTTTACCTATAAGTACATAAAGCAAAATCAAGAAAAGAAAACAAAATAACTTGGATAGATTTTTTACTTTTAAACTTATCTTGATAATATCAAAGTTTGGAGCTCAATCAGATATTTGGATTTTTACTTTGGTTGGAACCTTGTTTGGGAACTGGACTTGAAAGACAACGACCTCCAAGAACGACTAAACCATGCCCTAGTCTCCACAAAAGCCTGGTCAGACTAAGTCGATGTCATACAAGTCCCTAATGACTCTATCTTGTACAGTGTTAGTGATATGTAGCTCCTCTCGGTTGAAGCGGTAAAAGTCAGGCTTCTCCAACATGGTGACCCTACTTCTCCAATCCAATATCTCTTTCATCGAGAAGCATGGTATTCCCTTCTAAGTTTAAGCGCAATTAAATCATGAAGAGGAGGTGGAGAAGAGAATGGACGGTAGACGGTGTAGCTACATATCCTAGGATGCTTGACCAGTATAGACAAGTCAATCGGCTACAAGCTCACATATGTCTTTAACTTTGATGCTCAAGCTCTCTTATTGGATACATACATGCTTTGAAGGGACTTGATTTTTCCTTAATTTTTTCCCATCTATTTTTTTGGAGTTTTTTTACTTTTGCAATTTTTAAACTATGTACAACATCGTTTACATACGAACTTTTTCCTCTTGAGCTAGTAGAGTATCCCTCTTTTAAAGCATTATTGCAACCCAGAATATTCTATCATTCGACCTCATGTCTATTGGATCAGGTTGGGGAACAATGGACACAGAATTGTAACTTATGATGTTTCCATTGGCTTGTATCTCATGCTGGCAAATCTAGCCATCTAACACTTCGACTCATTTGAGCTAAGTGCAAGGTGCATGTGTGCAAGCTATGTCACTGTCGACAGGAGTCATGCACGTGTTCCAAAATATTCTATTTAGGTAGTCAAGACAATAATGAACCTAGGCTCATGTTTTCAAAGAAGTAAGACTAATAGACATGAAGTACCTCAGTTACAGTTCCTATAAGTTCACTGTGATTAAGTGGATTAAGATCCAACCAAGCTCCAATCTTCGGATATTATATAGAATAGTTCAACCAATTCAAAAAATGCAAATGTTATGCCTAATGCATATACATTTTTCCGATTCTAAACTTTTTATGGGATTTTCGAAAAACTTAATGAATTTTTATGCAAGTTTTTGAAAACTTTTGGCAAAGTTTTATGGATTTTTTTAATTTTTCAAATATTGAGTTATTTTTTAAAAACACTGGAGTTTTGGAAAATAATTATATGTCGATATTACAGGGCAATGCATTTGTTATTTAGAAGAGGAATTTACACAATGTGTATACAAGTTTTATGTACAGAGTTTGTAAAGAATTTCTATTTGCTTGAATTATGTACATAGTTCTTAAAATAATTAGAAAGTATTTTGACAAACATTTTGAAAACATTATTTTGAAAGAATAACTTGACAAATATTTTTCTGCAAACATTTACAAACTTTGAAAATCATTTTGCAATGATTTTTCAAACAGTATGTATTTTTCAAACTAATTTTACAAACATTTTCCAAACCATTTGCAAATAGATTTCAAAATATTTTATTTAAACAAAAAAAGAAATTTTTACAAACAAAAATTTTACAAAGGTTTGAAAATATTTTACAAAATATTTTTCAAATAGTTTTCAAAATATTTTTCAAATAGATTTCAAAATATTTTTAAGTAGTTTTCCAACAAATTTTCAAATATTTTGCAAAACATTTTAGCATGATTTGTTTATCAGTAATCACAAAGACTTTATTGTGTGTTTAATCCTTAATAATTAGTCATATTATTAAAAATACAAAAGTACAAGTTATGACTAAAGTATATACAAGGTATATATGACCCTCCAATACTTAGCTTGAGCTATGTCCTCATAGATCGGAGAGAAAAGGAAGACGTAACTCGTACTAAGTATAGGAAAGTGTATACTACAATGACTGAATAATGAATGAGAAGTCGATTGTCATCCCTATACATAGGATCAATTAATCGTATGCATAACAAATCGTATTCAACATGCATGGAGGATCGAGGGTGGGTACGAACAAAATCATCGGCTTGGATTGTCTCCTCCTATACTTAGGGTAAAGTATACCTAAGTATAGATAGAAAATCAGGAGTTGAGGAGACATTGAGGGATCTATGATTGAACACCCAAAAGCACTCTCTCCCTATTCTTAGGATAAACATATCCTAATTATAGCACAAACGAATGGGGTGAGGGAAACACGGAAGAAAGAATTTGAAGAATGAAAACGAAAAGAAGAAAAGAAGAAATGAAGATAATGATGAATTAATAAAAAAAAATGTTTGTAAGTGCCTTGCCTGATTACGTTGATGTTGTATCTTCAATCTCATCATGGTTGACTGCTTGAACTAAATCCACCATGGAGAGAAACATATCATGTTCAAGATAAGGCTTCAGTGGCAATCCGATGATCGTGAATGGTTGTGCATCGGTTGACAAACCAGATATGACGATACATACATTATCACGTGCATGCTTCACATTAAAAGGCCCTATCCACTTGCTCTTCAACTTCCCTGGGAATAATTTGATCTTTGTATCAAAAAACAAGACTTTCTGACCTGGTTCAAAAGTTTTGCTACATATGTGGTTCTCGTGCAACTTCTTGACCTTCTCCGTATTCATAGGCTATTGATGTATGCATAGTCATGGAATTTGAAAAGTCGATTCAGATCTAGCATTCTATTCTTTCTAGACTTCTTCGAATCTAAAATGCAGACTTTAATTGCCCACATAGATTTGTAAATGAGTTTCACGAGCAAATGTCATGGCTTTCCATATACCAAGTGGTAGGGAGACAATTCCAATGGTGACTTGTACACAGTCTGATAGTCCTAAACAACTGAGTCAAGAGTTGTGACCATTTCTTCCTATAGGGATGCACGGGCTTCTAAAGTAATCTTTATCTCCCTTTTTAACATTCGGCAAGACCATTGGATTATGGGTGGTACGTAGAAGCAACGCGATGTTCAAAGCAAAGTTCTTGTGTCAGCATCTTAACCACTCTGTTACTGAAATGGAAACCCCGGTCAAATATCAGAATTTTGGGCATCCCAAACAGTGCAATAATGTGTTACTTCAGAAACAGGCATACAGTGCGACTGTCGATGGCTCGGGTTGGGATCGCCTCCAGCCAACGACTTACGTAATCGACAGCTAGCATAATATACTCATATCCCTAACTATTGGGAAATGGACCCATGAATTCATTGCCCATGCATCAAACACATGAAATCTGAATGTATTTCAGGGGCATTATCTCTCATTCCTATTGTATTACCCATCTTCTAATGATCAGTGCATAGTTTCACAAAACCTTCTGTGTCTTTGAATAAGGTCGGCCACTAAAGGATGCATTGTAGAACTTTCATTGTCGTACATTTTCCAAAGTGGTGTCCTCCTAATTTTCTTGCATGGCAATGTTCGCTTCCACTTTGGGCTTCCTCCTGATGAATGCAACTCCTTCATATGTAATATGCCCCTTTACGAAATAGATATGGATCCTTCCACTGATAGAAATGAATATCTAAGAAGAACTTGTCAACTTTTAGCTTCAACTAAGCTTGTGGAGTTATCTTGGATACAAGTAGTTCACAAATATCGGTGAACCAGGGTAGTGAGGTTATTTAGAGAATAGCTTCATCTAGGAAAGTCTATATAATTGGCACCAAATTCTGCTCAGGAGTGTCTGGCTCTGGCGATCTTAACAAATGATCTGCCACCACATTTTTGACTCCAGGTTTATCACGGATTTCAAGATTGAATTCCCGGAGTAGAAGAATCCATCTAATGAGTCTTGTTCTTGCATCCTTCTTGGCTTGAAAGTATTGGAGGATAGAGTGGTATGTATACACAATCACTTTGGATACAAATAGATGGGATCTGATCTACATGGTGAAGATGATTGCTAGCAGCTCTTTTTCAGTGACAGTGTAGTTTTTCTAAGCTTAGTCTAGATTTCAACGAGCATAGTGCATTGAAAATGGTAGATTGTATCTTCGTTGTCCTAGAACCGTTCCAATGGCATAGTCTGAAGCACCAGACATGATCTCAAATGGTAGAGAACAATCTAACAGTTGAAGGACAAGTGCCTGGATGATCAAGTCTTTCAACTGATTAAAGGGCTAGAAGACTACATCATCTATAAGGAAATCTGCCTCCTTACCTATAAGCTCAGTCAGTAGCCAAGCAATTTTGTTGAAATCTTTTATGAATCATCGGTATAAACCAACATGCCCAAGGAATAACTGAACTTGCTTCAGAATTTTAGGTAGCTCATGTTTTGAAATGACGTCCACATTCGTAGGATCTACTTCCATGCCATGTTTGTATACGACATGGACAAACATGATCCCTTCAATCACCGTGAAATGGATCTTCTCACACGATAGCACCAAGGTCACTTCACAACATCTCTTCAAGACTCAGTCCAGGTAAGATAGACATTGATCAAAGCTATCATCGTAGATCGAGAAATGATCCATAAAAACCACAAGAAAAATACCAACTATATTAGCAAACACGACCAACATACATCGTTGAAATGTCGTTGGAGAATTACACAAACCAAATGACATTCTGTGGAAGGTGTAAGTCCCAAATGGATAGGTGAAGATCGTTTTCTCTTGATCTTCAGGGTCAATTGCGATTTGGTTGTAATGAGAGTATCTGTCCAAGAAATAAAAGTACTCCCTCACAGCAAGTCTTTTGACCAATTGGTCGACGAAGGGAAGCAGGAAGTGGTACTTCGTGGTTTCTAAGTTCAGTCCTTTGTAATCCACACAAACAGGGCAAGATATTGGAACTCTGGTTGCAATCAATGGTGGCTACAGGCTGCTGGGATTTCTCCATGCATGTAGGTAGGCTCCAAAAGCGTCAAGATGTTGGCGATGATGATCTGGATCTCGAGTTGTTTACATTTAACCAGAGATACTCCAAGTACTATAGTGGATTCCAGATGGCTCCCAAGTCATGGCCCTGTATCAAAAAGCTTCGATGGCTCGAGGGCTTTCGTCTTGGCCAATCTATGAAGCTAGATAGCAGTGGAATCGTGACGGAGGTGGGCTTCAAGTGATGGCAACAGAGCAAAGCTCGATGCTCAGATCCACAATGGATCTGGTTCGGATAGATGAGGGAAATTGTGGAGAAGGCATAGATGAATGAAGTGAGATTGAAGGCTGTGTTAGTCAATGGTTGAGGACAGTCGAATTTGGTCCAGAGCTCAAGCACCAGGTTAAAAGGGAATTCTTAATTACTCCTAATATAATTCCTAAACACAAAATTAAATGTAGGAAGTGAAGATCAAACCTAAATATTACCAAAATATGGAAGGAACATGCCTCAATTCGACCAGAGGTAAAGAAGCAGAACCTCCAGCGATCGTGGCTGGTTATAGTTGGATCGGCCTCCTACGCTACTCCTCCATGCTGCATATCTTCCTAACCTCTTGTTGTCACCAATGGGAAGAAGAAAACATGAGATGAGGGCTAACAATGACCAAGGAGATATTAAAAAGCAAAATGGTGGAAAATGTGGAGGTTCTATTGACGGGTGAACAACAAGTTTCGAGACAGTGTTGCATGTTGGTTATTGGTGGTAGGTGGAAGAGTATAGGCCAACGTGGGTGGTGGAGGTGCAAGGATCATAGGCATGGAGGGCTCAAGGCAAAGGACCGCATGCTAGTTGAGTGGAAATTAGTAGAAGAAAGGGAGAAATCAAGGTTTGACAAGGCAACCCAAGTTAGACATACAATTGATCGAAGGTCAACAACTACTGCAATCTGGTTGGTCCATGCGGACCTACCAAATAAATCCAAATTAAAAATTCCTTGTAAAATGAATAAGAAATTATAACCAAATTAATTATTTTAGGGTAAAACACAAAAAATATTTGTAAATTTATGTAGTATTTTATTCCTATTTTTATTTATTTTTACAAGGTCATTTATATTGGTTAATTTTTACATGGGTAAATATAGGTAAATATACATGTATTTTACTTATTTTAATTTTAATTTGTATTTTACATCATATCATTGTATACATATGTTTTGTGGATTTTAATTTTACTTAATTACATATTTGGATATTTTTATTATATTTTTTAAATATATTTACATAATTAATGAAGTACGTGTATTATATATGTATATATATTTTCTATGTTTTGAAATACTTTATTTATTTTATTGTCTATTGGTTTTAATTTGTTATTATTATGTACCCTAGTTTTAAATAATATCCACAATTTTATAAAAATAACATAAAGTGAAGAATATACATAATAATAATAGTGTATATTACTCCAAATTGATTGAAACCTAGCTTTTGCATCCTAACTCCAAATTGAATGAAACCACCGTAATTAAATAACTTATTAAAATTTATGAACAATAAAGTTCAGTTTGGTCATTTTTTAATCTGAAAGGAGAAGATACAGGTCTGTGATTTTTTCTTTGTGGCTTTTTATTTTGTGTCTCGAGCACATTGTGCGTTATTTTTTAGTGAAATTAATTTTTTATTTTTCTTTATATTTTTGTGTACAATATATTGAAGGTTTTATTATTTGTGGTATAAAAATTAATAAAATAAAATGGGTCCCAATATGCAATAATTGGGCAAAATGACTTAGGCTTTTCGTGTGGTTTAATGTATAGTTTCTCTGCCCTATCTCCCCTACTTAATTGGGTCAAGAGTCACTTAATGTCTTTGACACTTTATTCCTTTTCTTTTCTTTTCTTTATTCTTTTATTTCACAATTAAATACAATATTTTTGCATTATTTATATAGTATTTTGTATGAATTATACAATATTTATTTTGATAAATTAATGATATATACATGCATGTAGCTAGGGATTTAAGGCCAAAATGAAATAATAATGGTCACGAAATGAGGATTCATCACCCCTATACTTGCCTTTGCTAGTCCCTAGAAAACAAATATATCTATAAGTGCAGAAATGAAAAAAATGAAAAGAAAAAGAAATAAGTTTTAATAATTTTAGTCTTTTAAACTTTTCTTTATGAAGTCAGAGTTTGGAGCTCAATTAAAACCTTTGGATTATTAGTGTGTTCGGAACTGCATTGAGGTTAGGAAGTGTGAAACAACTGGTCATAGATTCCATAATGCTATTATCCATTACTATTCACAGTCTGGTCAGAACCATCTTTTTAGTTGTATACTCCCGCTACCTTGAAATGGTAGAACCATGTGTGTGAATTCTTCCCAGATGAATCCTTGAACTATAAAGGAGTCTCCTCCTCTGTTAACTCGTCCTTGTGGAGGCAGGTATTTGCCTTTAAGGTCAACTGCTACTAGTCTTTACAATAGAATGGGGGGAGAAGCTAGAAGAATTGGGAATGAACTAGTATAGTCTTCATTTCCTTGTAAAGCTCCGTTAGTGTAACCTAGTCTTCACTAAGAAGCAGGATCTTTCTGGAAGTTCAAAATTTTGTGGAATTTTTAATGTAAGCTTCTTATTTGATATTTTCTTCGACTTTGCATAGTTTCTTCATTCTAATTTGTGCCTCGGTGTATATAACATCTTTTGGTCCGCCCATGTTATTGGGTCTTGGAAACAGTTGTGCTAGCATACCATTCCTCATCGGAAGCATTGTCTCAATCCATTTCCAATCTTTAGATATAATTGTTACCGAAAGAAGTGGGTAAGAGTGACGATTTCGTCAATCCCCACGAATGGTTCTTGAGCAACCCATGACGAAGCATCCTATCATTGTCCCGACATGGACTCAAAGATTTTTCAACAATCCATCTGGGTTGACCTAAGTGTTAGTGTGCGATTTCCAGTCAAATCACTATCTCAAGGGTCTTACAGATTATATGAAGGGTTCTAGTTAGACAAATTGAATTGACTCATGAACATAGTCTCATGGAACCTAAATAATTAAGTCAATGTGACTTGAAGTATCCCAATTCTAGTCCCCAATGGGTTCCTCTAAAATTAAGTGTACTAAGGTCTTTACCAAGATCAAATCTTCAAACTTTATTTCAGACTTGTTCTATTGTCTATATTATTCTGAAAAACGCATATGCTATCAATAATGCAAGAAAATATTTTTGTGAAGCAATTTTCTAATTTCAAACTTTATTGACTTTAAACAACTTTTACATTTATATGAATTTTCTTAAACATTTTCCAAATTTTTATGGGTTTTGTATTTTGCAAAATTTTAGGGACTTTTGAAAAATAATAAGGTTAGTAAAAAACTATGTGCATATATCTACATGGGTGTGCATTTGTTATTTACGAGCATTGGGTTTAAGAATTTACACTAAGTATTTACCAAAATTAAGTTAGTTATTAAATACAGGTTTTTAACTACAGGATTTGTAAAGAGTTCTTATTTGCTCTCATTATGTAAATGGTTCTCAAAATAATTTTAAAAAAAATACAAACATTTTGAAAACTTATTTTAAAATTAACGTGACAATCATTTTGTACAAACATTTCTAAAATTTGAAAACCATTTTGCAAAGAATTTTCAAACAATATGTATAGATTATCCAAAAAAATTTCCAACTATTTTCCAAACCATTGCAAAATGATTCTCAAAACATTTTATTCAAATAAACAAAACATTTTTACGATGGTTTGAAAACATTCTACACAATATTTTCCAAATGGTTTCAAACGATTTTTTAAAGAATTTTACAACTATTTTTCAAATATTTTGCAAAACATCTTTAACTCGATTTATTAATCAGTATATATAAAGAATTTAATGTGTGTTTTAATTTTATTGATTATATTTTAAAAAAATACGAAAGTACAAGTTATGGCTAACGTATATACAACTTATATACGACCCCCCTATACTTCAATTGAGATATGTCCTCATAGATCGGAGAGAAAAGGAAGTCATAACTCGTACTAAGTAAAGGATTGCCTATACTACAATGACTAAAGAATGAAAATTGAGAGATCGACTCTCACCCTATACTTAGGATCAATTAGTCCTAAGTATAGCAGACTGTGTACAAAGTGAGGAGGGTCGATGGCGGGAATTAACAAATCACTGGCTCGGCATGTCTCCCCATATGCTTAGGGTAAAATATCCCTATATATAGATAGAATATCAAGAGTAGAGGAGACACGCGAGGGATCAAAAAATGACACCTATATACACTCATACCCCATAAACTTAGGATGAAGTATATGCTAACTACATCAAAGATGAATGGGATAAGTGAACTCATTGGAATAATGAAAGAATGAGATTCAAAATGAAGAAAAGAAGAAGAAAAGAAAATATAAATTAATTGAAAATTTTTTAAGCCTCGTCTGATTGTGCTGATGTTGGGTCTTGAAGCTCTTCATGCAAGATCACCTATATATAATCAACAACAAACATGAATGTACCGTGCTTGAGACATGGCTTCAGCAACCGCCTGGTTATCATGAAACATTATGCATCAACTGAAAAACCAGATATCACAATACTTCCATTGTCACGCGCATGTTTCACTACAAAAGGCCCTGTCCATTTGCTTTTCAATTTTCCAAGAAAAACTTTCAACTTTGCATTGAACAACCAAGCCTTCTTACCAAACTCGAAAGTTTTCTTCAGATATGCTTGTCATGCCACTTCTTGTTTCTCCTTGTACATCAAGATGTTATCATTTATAAGGTCTCTAAATTCAAGTAATATGTTCAAATCAAGATTTCTATTCATTCTGGTCTTCTTGGAATCAAAATTGCAAACATTTATTGTCAATAAAGATATGTGTATAATTCCACGGGCAAATGGAATGGCTTGTAGTAGACTAGGTGGTAGGGAGACATTCCCAAAGATGACTTGTATGCAGTCAGATAGGCCCAAACAATCGAGACAAGCAGTTGAGACCAGTTCTTCATATCGGGCCATGCAAGCTCTTGAAGAATTACCTTAATCTCCCTATTTGAGCATTCAGCCAGGCCATTGGATTCTAGGTGGTAAGGAGAAGTGACATGATGTTCAATATAGTATTCATCGGTCGGCTTCTTCACATCTCTTTTGATAAAATGCTACCACCATTAGATGTCAAGATTTTTTAAAATCTCGAACCTTGCAATAATATGTTCTTTCAGGAATCGACAGACAGTGTGATTGTCGACGGGTCGGATTGGGATAGACCCGACCCAACGACTTACATAATCGATAGCAAGCAGAGTATATTTAAAATTCTGACTATTGGGAAATGGGCCCATGAAATCAATGGCCTACGCATCAAACATATCAGATATCTGAATTTATTTCATGGGCATTGTGTCTCTCATTCCAATAGTTCCAACCATTTTCTTACAGTCAGTGCAGCATTTAATGAAGTCTTCTACATCTTTGAAATGAGTTGGCCACGAGAGGCTGAATTGGAGAACTCTCTCCGTTCTTTTCCCATAGTGGTGTCCTCCTAATTCTCGATTGTGACAATACTCTAAGACACTAAGAAATTCCTCCTAAGGAATGCACCTTCTCTAGATGAAATATGCCCCCTCACGAAAAAGATAAGGATACTCTTACTGATAGAAATGAATATCTGACAAGAACTTGTCAACTTTTAGCTTTGGACAATCTTGCAGAGTTCTCTTGGAAACTAGATAGTTTACAATATCGGCGAATCAGGGGACCTAGGAGATTAACATAATTTCCTCATCTAGAAAGGTTTCTGTAATCGATAGAAAACTCTACTAAAGAGTGTATGGCTCTGGTAATCTCGAAAGATGATATACCACCACATTTTTTCCAATCTTATCATGGGTTTCGAGATCGAACTCTTGAAGTAGAATGATCGATATGATGAGTCTTGGCTCGGTGTTCTTTTTGCTCTGCATGTACTTAATGGAAGAATGGTAAGTGTAAACTATGACTTTGGATCCCAACAAATGTGATCTGAATAC
This sequence comes from Ottelia alismoides, assembly GCA_037367405.1. Lineage (NCBI taxonomy): Eukaryota > Viridiplantae > Streptophyta > Magnoliopsida > Alismatales > Hydrocharitaceae > Ottelia > Ottelia alismoides. Next base: position 843,322 of record JAZKJV010002512.1, on the reverse strand, counting down.
TCCAGGGCAAATACAACCGGTAGCATTTCCTTTTCAGTGACGGTAGAATTCTTCCAAGCTTCATCAAGTGTTCTGATAGCATAGTGAATCAAAAATTGTAAATTATCTCTCCTCTGTCCACAAAATTCACCAATGGCATAGTCCGATGCATTTATCATTATCCCAAAAGGTAGAGATCAATCATGCGACTGTAAGACAGGGGCCCGAGTGATTAACTCTTTATACTGATTGAAGGCTTGGAGGACTCTCACATCTACAATAAAATCAATCTCCTTGCCCAAAAGCTCAGTTTGCGGTCAAGCAATTTTGTTGAAGTCTTTGATAAATCTTTGATAAAATCTCACATGCCCAAGGAATGACTGGAGTTGCTTCAAATTTATAGGTGGCTCGAGTTTGGAAATCACTTCCACCATCGTAGGAACAACCTCCATGCCATGTTTAGATAGGACATGGCCTAACATGATCCCTTCGATAATCATGAAGCGACTCTTCTCCCACGAGAGTACCATGTTCACTTCACATCATCTTTTCAGTACTCAGTCTAAATATGTAGGGCAATGATCAAAGTTGACTCTGTAGATCGAGAATTCATCCATGAAAACCTCGAGAAAACTGCCAAACATGTTTGAAAATACTACCAACATGCATTGTTGGAATGTCGTTGAAGCGTTGCACAATCTGAAGGACATTCTGTGGAATGCATATGTCTCTAATGGATAGGTGAAGTTGGTTTTCACTTGATCTTCTGGAGTAATTGCAACTTGATTATAACAAAAGTATCTATCCAAGAAATAGAAATATTCCTTCACAATGAGTCTTTCGCCTATCTAGTAGATGAAGGGCAGAAGGAAATGATCTTTCTTGATCGCTAGATTTAAGTGCATGTAACCCACATAGATGTGCCAAGAGTTGGAACTCTAGTTGGGATCTCCTCTCCTTTATCATTCTTCACGATGGTGATCCATGATTTCTTTGACACAATGTGCAAGGGACTCACCCATTTTATGTCAATGATGGGATATATGAATCATGCATCACACAATTTGATAATTACATTCATGATAACCTCCGGAGATTGGGGTTTAATATCTGGTGAAATTCTCTAGAAGGCTTGCTATCCTCTTTAAGGTAGATGTGATGGGAACATAGTGAAGGATTAATCTCATGGAGATCAAAAATTTTCTAGCATATGGTCCTATAGTTTCTTTCTAGAACCTCGGACATACGAGATTTGGTTCTCAGTTAGATGTGAGTTATGATAACTGGGAACATGTTATGTTCACCAGCAAGGAACGAGTACTTCATGCTTGGTGGTAAATATTTTACCTCAGGTAGGCTCTGAATCAATTTAGTGGCAAATTCAACAACTGCGTAGGATGATGGTGTCAGATCCATTAATTGTGAATGTCCACCATTGGCAGTTCAAACTCTGAATTCAGTGCTGCATAAAAACATTCAATGATATAATCTTGTTCACTAAATTTTTCAATAATCTCTTCTTGCTATGCTAAAGGTAGGTGGCCAACAATGAATTCTTTAGTAAAATCAACAATGATCAGATCTTCAAAGACAACGGGAAACTCAACTTTGTTGTCCACTCTCCATAATGGAGAGGAATTTATGGGTCTCAGTATCACCAATGAATAGATTTGTATCTCAAATTTTGGCTAGAAAGTCGTAGTTCTCTATTTTCTTTTGTCTAGGCTCACTTTATCTGATGTAGACTCTACCAGCTTCAATACTTGGATCGTCTGAATGGGCACCTTATCACTGCTAGAAGGAAAGATGATTTGTCTGGTGCCGTAGACCACCACTGCTTCAATTGTTTGAAGTAACAACCATCGAGTAAAATTAGTGTATGTAGCAAAGGACTTCATGTCATGACCCCGTTTCCCGGGCCGTCGGATCCTCCCATATCCGGATCTGGTTACTCAGCAATAATTTATTCAGCAATCACAACTAACATTCAGAAATATACTGCAAATAAAAATACTCGGAAGAAAGTATTTCAACACTTTTCCATTCACAAAATAAAGTTTAGATGATACATTGTCCCACTATAACCATTACATGTACATCAGCTTGAAAGGAAAATATACAAAAGATTACTAACTACCGTAAAGAGTAAAGCTACCGTGGCTGGCTGGATGTCTAGTATGTAAGCCAGATGAATTTTTAAAGTCCTTGCTATGGCTCACCGATACCTGTTGGGTTTTCCATAAATCATAGGATAAAAATTAGCGAATGCTAAGTAACGAAGAAGAGAAAAGCAAACAAATTGTGTAATTTTTCAAAACTTGATATCATAAAAATTTCATTTCCTTTTCATTAATTTAAGTCCTATTCCTTTCTATTCCACATCAGGGATTAGTCCAGGGGAACTCCACCATTCTTGGACTCCGAAGCTGTGGATGCTTCGGGATTGGGGATTGTGTTGATCTTGGTAAGCTTATGCCGCCGCACGTCGCCTCAACCAATCCTCCAATACTACCCTGACAATTTCCTTTTCTTTTATTAAACAGGGTCTCAACCCTCGGCCTGGAAAAACAAATGAGCACACCGTCCTCGAGGACTCGGTTGCTTAAAACCTCAGGCTAACATTTAATCATATAAACTAGCGGCTTTAAATACATGTTATCGTGACCCAGCCGCTATTGAACCACCCGTGCCTCCACATGGCACGACCACATCTTCCGTCGTTCCAACCCGAATATATTGGCTCCCGGTACCACGCGTTGCAAAACATTCAATTTGTGCACACTTATCATAACAGGGCAACCGTGCACTACCTAGGTAGACAAATGCCAATACGAGTTCCTTCCGACAACCTACAGGTTGCATGCCCGACCTGTAGTACTACTCCCAATCATCCTTATCGTGACACATAATCCTTTTTCAGGATCCAACTCAAATCACACCAATTCACATGATGTAATTCTTTCGTTAAGTCTTTGATTTGCATAAACCGCAATACTTAGTATCGACTCATATATATATTATTCATAACCATAGGTATACTCCTATTTATGCCTATTTTAACTCCCAAACTCTAACATTCAGAGCCAAAGCATCAATTTGATGCGTAAATCTTATTTTAGTGGGAATCACAAAGCAATACTTCAAACTTTTTCAAAAATAACCAAAATTAGGGTTCTTCGTAGCAAAGAACATAAAATCAAGAATTTCAATAATTTCGTATGAAAACCCAACAGCAAAAGGAAGGATTTCGTTACCTAATTGAGCTCTCTCTCGTATATGCAAGGCTTTATCGAGTTTCGTTTTTAGAAAGGCTATTTTAAGGCTCCTGAAAAGATCGAATTTCATTTTTTGTATCAAAACGCTAAGAACATGTTAAGAACGCGAAGAACGGACGAAGAACGCGAAGAACACGAAGAACGTCAAGAACATATTTTCTCTTAAAATTTCGGCAGAGTTTCCCCTTATATCGGGACATATTTCTCGAAAAATTTCGGCAGAGTTTCCCCTTATATCGGGATATATTTCTCGGAAAATTTCGGCAGAGTTTCCCCGTATATCGGGACATATTTTAAAATAAAAACGAAAAGAGTTTCCTCTATAAAATCAATCGAGAGGAAAATAACAACGAAACTGAAAGGGTATACTCAACAACAAGAGATGAAGAACCGGTAGACACCACACATCTTAGGTGAGTGAACGTGTGATGAATCACAGGGTCACTGATGTGCATAGCCGCCCACACCTAAGTAGGGTATTATACAGATTTCTCCATCAAAATAACTATAAAAGCATAAAGCGAAGAATAGAAACATAAACGATGGAGAATCGGTAGACACCACGCGTCTTAGATGAGTGAACGTGTGACGAATTACAGGGTCACTGACGTGCATAGCCGCCCGCACCTAAGTAAGGTGTTACACAGATTTCTCCTCGAACCACAACAGGAAAACGAATCGGAAAGAAAGATGAATCAAGAACAAAACTTGGAAGAACAAGACTATGAATTGAAATCCTATCTTACGAAGCAACTAAGAGAGGATCATACCTTTCTCCTCCTCGTTCTCCCGGCAGCGCTTCGCTAGAGCTCCTCCCTCGCCTCCCACTCCTCCTCCTAACCTCTCGACCCTAGCCCTTGGGGTGGTGGTGGTAGTGGAAGTTGTAGAGAATGAATGGGTAGGGGGGTCTATTTATAGGCCCCAGAAAACCACTAACCATGGTTAGAAAACCATGGTTTAGACTTTAACCATGGTTTAGCAGCCCATGGTTTTGGCCCATGGTTTTAGCCAAATCTTATCCCAAACTTGGAGATCAAGTTAGAACATTCTAGAGGATTCTAGATTCGCTAATGACGCTTAATTAACACTAATTGTGATTAACTTTCACTAATAGCGATTTAACTTTCGCGGCTTACGCTTATCTTTTGTTAACTATTGATTAGTGTTTAATAATGATCATTAGCTGCTTTCAATCGTCATTAATTTCTTTATTTATGTTTAATTAGTCTTAATGACAGTCATTATGGATTAATGACTTCTCTTTCTTCGGAAAATCATAACAATTCGAAACGAAGTCCGATTCACACGAAACAAATTTCGTTGGTTTTCTCTTGACGAGCCGGATCTTATTATACAGGATCCGAGATATGCCAAGTTCAAGGCTTTACAATTATAACAACCTTAAAGGAAGTCTCGTCCTCGATACTAGAAATGCAGGCATAACAACCTTAAAGAGGATTGAAATCATAACAACCTTAAAGAGAATGAACGTCATGTCATCTAAAATGAACATATACATAATACATAATGTTATCATTCAAACAAGTATGGGTATTTCTCTCTCATTTCTACCTCAGGTTCCCATGTGGCTTCTTCAAACTCTTGGTTTCGCCACAATACTTTAACTAGAGGAACCTCTTTGTTTCTCAACTTCTTGATATCCCTTTCAAGTATTTGCACATGTATCTCTTGGTATGTCAAGTCTGGATCAACATGTAAATCATCATAACTTATCTTATGCTCAGAATCCCTAATGTACTTTCTCAGATTTGATACATGAATTACATCATGTATTGCCGAAAGATGTGGAGGAAGTGCAAGTCTATAGGCAACTTTTCCAATCCGTTGAATAATTTCAAAGGGACCCACGAAGCTGGGTGCTAACTTCCAATACAAGCCAAACCTCTGAACACCCTTCATACGTGATACATTGAGAAATACAAAGTCACCTACCTCAAATTCAAGGTCTCTTCGCCTGGTATCACTATAACTTTTCTGGCGACTCTGAGCAGTTAATAGTCTTTTTCTAGCAAGTTCTACAGCTTCCCGTGTCTCCTGAAGTCTATCTGAATCATAAAGGTTGTTTATTCCGACCTCTTGCCAACATAAAGGAGTAGTACACTTTCGTCCATATAGTGCTTCAAATGGTGCCATGCCAATACTTGTATGGTAACTATCATTGTAGGTGAATTCTACAAGAGGCAAATGTTTAATCCACGATCCCTTCCATTCTAAGGCACATTCTCGTAGCATATCCTCTAGTGTTTGAATCGTATGTTCTGACTGACCATCTGTTTGTGGATGATATGCTGTACTCAAGCATAGTTGTGTACCTAAAGCTTTCATGAAGTTCTCCCAATAGTGTGAGGTGAATCGTGAATCTCGATCAGAAACTACTTCCTTCGGGATAACATTGAGGCGAATCACATGTGTAATATATAACTCAGCAAGCTAGTCTGGAGTGAAAGATAAACTTATTGGAATGAAGTGTGCTACCTTTGTCAGACGATCTATTATAACCCAGATACTATCTTTACTAACAGTCGTCTGAGGTAAGCCAGTAATGAAATCCATGGAAATGCTTTCCCATTTCCATTCAGGTATAGGGAGGGGTTGCAATAATCCTGGTGGCTTTTGGTGTAAAGCCTTTACCTGTTGGCAAGTGAAACATGAATTCACAAACTCAGCAACATCTTTCTTTATTCCCGGCCACCAAAAGTATGAATGAAGATCCTTATACATCTTCGTAATTCCTACATGAATAGATAATCTAGAACAATGAGCTTCTCGTAAGATGTCTTTCCTTAGTTCAGGTGTGTTTGGTACACAAACTCTGTGATGATTATACAGTAAACCATCTTGTATCTGGAATCCCTCTATCTCATTCTTCTCAAGTTGTTGTTTCAAGTCTTTAAGGACTGGATCATCCTCCTGTCCTTTCTTTATTTTATCCCATGTCTCTGGTTTGTATCGATGAGGAATAGTTATAGTATCAGAACTACTATCAAATGGTTTCCATTCACTTAACGTTGATAGTAAATCCCAGAAGTGGATAGCACTCACTAACCTGGGTGAATAAGTTCTTCTACTAAGTTCATCTGCTACGACGTTCCCCTTACCAGGGTGGTAGGAGATAGTGCAATCATAATCTTTCAACAACTCTAGCCACCGTCTCTGTCTCATATTGAGCTCCTTTTGATCAAACAGATATTTCAAGCTTTTATGATCGGTGAAGATTTCAAAAGTAATACCATACAGGTAGTGTCTCCATATCTTTAAAGCGAAAACTATGGCAGCTAATTCAAAGTCATGTGTTGGGTAGTTCTTCTCATGTGTCCTGAGTTGTCGTGATGCATACGCAACTACCTTACCATGTTGCATAAGAACCGCCCCCAAGTCCTTCTTTAGATGCGTCAGTGTACACTGTAAACCCTTCACTCCTGGAGGGTAGAGTAAGGATGGGTGCAGATGTTAGTCATTCTTTCAGTGTCTGATAACTAGCTTCACATGTATCATACCATAAGAATGGGACCTCCTTTTGAGTTAGTCTAGTCATTGGCAATGCTATCCGTGAAAGTCCTTCACGAATCTTCTATAATATCCAGCTAAACCCAGAAAAGATCGTATTTCTGTGACAGTCTTCGGGCGTTCCCAACTCATCACCGCACTAACCTTTGTAGGATCAACTGATATACCTTCCACAGAAATAACATGGCCTAAGAAAGATACTTCAGATAGCCAGAAGTCACATTTGCTATATTTAGCATACAGTTTGTTCTTTCTTAGAGTTTCAAGTGCCTTTCTGAGATGATGTTCATGCAGATACTTATCCTTTGAGTAAATAAGCGCATCATCAATAAAGACTACTACAAAGTGATCTAAGAACTCCTTGAATACTCTATTCGTGAGATCCATGAAGGCTGACTAAGAATTCATAATGTCCGTATCTAGTTCGAAAAGATGTCTTGGGAATATCTGTATCTTTAATTTTCAACTTATGGTATCCAGATCATAAATCAATCTTGGAATACACAGTTGAACCTTGTAACTGATCAAAGAGATCATCTATTCTTGGCAGAGGATACTTGTTCTTTATTGTCCTCTTGTTTAGTTGTCTATAGTCAATGCACAACCGCATCGACCCATCCTTTTTCCTAACAAATAAGACAGGTGCACCCCATGGTGAAGTACTAGGATGAATGAATCCTTTATCTAACAGTTCTTGCAATTGTACCTTTAACTCTCGTAACTCAGCTGGTGCAATCCTATACGGAGAGATAGAGATAGGTTGAGTATCAGGTATGAGAGAGATTTCAAATTCAATTTCTCGCTCAGGTGGTAATCCAGGTAGTTCCTCTGGAAATACATCAGTAAACTCGCACACTATAGGCACATCTTTTATCATTCTTTCTGACCCTGATGTAGTGGAAACATAAGCTAAATAACCTTGGCACCCTTGCTCTAACACCTGTTGTGCCTTCAATGTAGAGATATATTTGATATTATCATTGGATGTCTTTCCATTGAACTGGAACTCTATCGAGTTATGAAGGTGGAATGTTACTGTCTTCTGGAAACACTCAAGACATGCATGATGCCTTTCTAACCAATCCATTCCTAGTATAAGATCAAAGTCCTCCATTTCGATTAGTAGTAGTGAAACAGGTAACTGATGTCCTGCTATCAGTATTATACAATTATCCAGGATTTCTCGGATTATAAATACTTGTCCTCCTGGTCCCTTGATCAGATAGGACTGTTGTATTTCTATTGGTATCTTCTCCAAAGTGGGTACTAACCGTCGAGCAATAAATGAATGTGAAGCACCAGAATCAAATAAGGCATGTACTGAAAAGCCATGAATAGTAACGGTACCTCGTACGACTGTGCCTGAATTGTAGGCTTGTTCTTCAGTAATTGCATTGAGCTGGCCATTAGGAATAGGCAAGCTAGAACCCGCAACACTTTGTGGTGGTTGTTGTGTAGGAGACGCTCCTTGTGAGCCTCGACCTCTACCATGTCTTCCTCCATGTGTTGCTCCATTACTCGAGGTGGATGTTATACTATTAATTGGGGTTGATTTAAATCCTGAACCTCTCAACTTCGGACAATCTTTCTTGATGTGGCCTTCCTGATGACAGTAAAAACACACACGTGCTCCTGTTTGAGCTGAAGATCCAGCCACAGAGATGCTAGCTCCTGCTGTTGAGTCGCGAGGATATAGTGGAGGTCTAGAGAAACCCCTTCTTCCTGATAATTCCTGACCCAAGGTCTGTGGTGAGCTTATATTGGAACCGGCTGGATGATAGTGACGATCTCTACGATTATAATGTACCTTGCTTTTGGATGGTCCACCATTAAAGTGGAAATTTCTTCTTTGACGGTTTTCATCCCTCTCCATCTCAATACGAGAGGCGATGTCCATTGCTTCATCTACGATTGTGGCTCTAAAACCAGCAAGCTTTTCTCGTAGATCTCCCTGAAGACCGCTAACAAATTTGGTAAGACACTCTTGTGGTGAAGCTTCTAGAGCTGGTGAGTACCGTAGTAGCTCAGTAAAGTGGATATGATAATCTCGTACAGTCTTAGAACCCTGATTCAGAGAAGCCAACTCTCTCCTTTTTAATTCTTCCCAATGAGAGGGACAAAAGTGTGCTCGGAACCTCTCTTCGAAGATATCCCATAGAACAGGGTCTGCTAACTTCTTGGAAATTGCTCTCCACCATCGTCTTGCATAGTCTGCTAAGGAGTAATCAGCAAAGTGCACCCAAGTATCTGCTGGTGCATGTATTATTCTCAACATCCTACTGACGTCATCAAGCCATAATTCAGCCTCGGCAGGTGTCTCTACACCTTTGAATCGAGGAATATTTCCCTTTCGGTAATTATCTAGTAATGTTTGGTGTCTAAGGAGGACCATCTCCATTGCTCCTTCAACCGGGGTAGGAGCAGACTCAGTTGAAGGATGGTAACTAGATTCTTCCTCAGAAAGATGGACAGAACCTTCAATCCTAGCATCCGCAGGCTTAGATGCCTCGGGTCTCTCAACCTGTGCATTGAGCCTCTCCTCCAATGCTTGTTGCCTTTGCCCCATGTCTTGGAGCATTGCCATCATAGCCGCTAATTGTCTAGACATGTCTTGGTCTGCCATGATCCTGGGATGAGTCAAGGTCAAAGGTCAGATCCTATATGTCTTAGTATGATGTACATAAGGGACAATGACTTGTGAATGGTACTGCAGTCATTTATTAAGATCAAAGGATCTTAATACAACCTTAGTTTCTGAATACCACTCATAGTTATTAATTACTAATAAATTACTAGAGTAACCAAGATCTGATACCAATCTGTCACGACCCCGTTTCCCGGGCCGTCGGATCCTCCCATATTCGGATCTGGTTACTCAACAATAATTTATTAAGTAATCACAACTAACATTCAGAAATATACTGCAAATAAGAATACTCAGAAGAAAGTATTTCAACACTTTTCCATTCACAAAATAAAGTTTAGATGATACACTGTCCCACTATAACCATTACATGTACATCAGCTTGAAAGGAAATTATACATAAGATTACTAACTACCTTAAAGAGTAAAGCTACTATGGCTGGCTGGATGTCTAGTATGTAATCCGGATGAATTTTTAAAGTCCTTGCTATGGCTCACCGATACCTGTTAGGTTTTCCATAAATCATAGGATAAAAATTAGCGAATGCTAAGTTACGAAGAAGAGAAAAGCAAACAAATTGTGTAATTTTTCAAAACTTGATATCATAAAAATTTCATTTCCTTTTCATTAATTTAAGTCCTATTCCTTTCTACTCCACATCAGGGATTAGTCCAAGGGAACCCCACCATTCTTGGACTCCGAAGCTGTGGATGCTTCGGGATTGGGGATTGTGTTGATCTTAGTAAGCTTATGCCGCCGCACGTCGCCTCAACCAATCCTCCAATACTACCCTGAAATTTCCTTTTCTTTTATTAAACAGGGTCTCAACCCTCGGCCTGGAAAAACAAATGAGCACACCGTCCTCGAGGACTCGGTTGCTTAAAACCTCAGGCTAACATTTAATCATATAACCTAGCGGCTTTAAATACATGTTATCGTGACCCAGCCGCTATTGAACCACCCGTGCCTCCACATGGCACGACCACATCTTCAGCCGTTCCAACTCGAATATATTGGCTCCCGGTACCACGCATTGCAAAACATTCAATCTGTGCGCACTTATCATAACAGGGCAACCATGTACCACCAAGGTAGGGAAATGCCAAAACGGGTTCCTTCCGACAACCTACAGGTTGCATGCCCGACCTGTAGTACTACTCCCAGTCATCCTTATCATGACACATAATCCTTTTTCAGGATCCAACTCAAATCACACCAATTCACATGATGTAATTCTTTCGTTAAGTCTTTGATTTGCATAAACCGCAATACTTAGTATCGACTTACATATATATTATTCATAACCATATGTATACTCCTATTTATGCCTATTTTAACTCCCAAACTCTAACTTTCAGAGCCAACGCATCAATTTTATGCGTAAATCTTATTTTAGTGGGAATCACAAAGCAATTCTTCAGACTTTTTCAAAAATTACCAAAATTAGGGTTCTTCGTAGCAAAGAACATAAAATCAAGAATTTCAATAATTTCGTATGAAAATCCTACAGCAAAAGGAAGGATTTCGTTACCTAATCGAGCTCTCTCTCGTGTATGCAAGGCTTTATCGAGTTTCGTTTTTAGAAAGGCTATTTTAAGGCTCCTGAAAAGATCGAATTTCATTTTTCGTATCAAAAAGGCTAAGAACATGTTAAGAATGCGAAGAACGAACGAAGAACGCGAAGAACACGAAGAACGTCAAGAACATATTTTCTCTTAAAATTTCGGCAGAGTTTCCCCTTATATAGGGACATATTTCTCGAAAAATTTTGGCAGAGTTTCCCCTTATATCGGGATATATTTCTCGGAAAATTTCGGCAGAGTTTCCCCTTATATCGGGACATATTTCAAAATAAAAACGAAAAGAGTTTCCTCTATAAAATCAATCGAGAGGAAAATAACAACGAAACTGAAAGAGTATACTCAACAACAAGAGATGAAGAACCGGTAGACACCACACATCTTAGGAGAGTGAACGTGTGACGAATCACAGGGTCACTGACGTGCATAGCCGCCCGCACCTAAGTAGGGTATTACACAGATTTCTCCATCAAAATAACTATAAAAGCATAAAGCGAAGAATAGAAACATAAACGATGGAGAATCGGTAGACACCACGCATCTTAGATGAGTGAACGTGTGACGAATCACAGGGTCACTAACGTGCATAGCCGCCCGCACCTAAGTAGGGTGTTACACAGATTTCTCCTCGAAACACAACAGGAAAACGAATCGGAAAGAAAGATGAATCAAGAACAAAACTTGGAAGAACAAGAGTATGAATTGAAAGCCTATCTTACGAAGCAACCAAGAGAGGATCATACCTTTCTCCTCCTCGTTCTCCTGGAAGTGCTTCGCTAGCGCTCCTCCCTCGCCTCCCACTCCTCCTCCCAACCTCTCGACCCTAGCCCTTGGGGTGGTGGTGGTAGTGGAAGTTGTGGAGAATGAATGGGTAGGGGGGGTCTATTTATAGGCCCCAGAAAACCACTAACCATGGTTAGAAAACCCTGGTTTAGACTTTAACCATGGTTTAGCGGCCCATGGTTTTGGCCCATGGTTTTAGCCAACACTTATCCCAAACTTGGAGCTCAAGTTAGAACATTCTAGACAATTCTAGATTCGCTAATGACGCTTAATTAGCACTAATCGTGATTAACTTTCACTAATCGTGATTTAACTTTCGCGGCTTACGCTTATCTTTTTGAACTATTGATTAGTGTTTACTAATGATCATTAGCGGCTTTCAATCGTCATTAATTTCTTTAATCATGTTTAATTAGTCTTAATGACAGTCATTATGGATTAATGACTTCTCTTTCTTCGGAAAATCATAACAATTCGAAACGAAGTCTGATTCACACGAAAGAAATTTCGTAGGTTTTCTCTTGACGAGCCGGATCTTATTATACAGGATCCGAGATATGCCAAGTTCAAGGCTTTACAGTTCAGGTGTCCAAGTCCAATACGATGAATTCCATAGGGAATTGAATCCCTTGATTGGTGATGATGACATCCTTCAGAATGCTTTGGGCCACATAATTGAGGCGTCTTCGAATTTCAGAATCATTCCGATAGAGTTGAGAGATCCCAGCCCAAATACTTTTTGCAGTGACGTAGGCATCAAATTGATGGACAATTAGCAATCAAGAACTGTTCTATCAAACTCCTGGTTGAACATCTAGCATCTTACAAGAGGGGCTTTGATGTCTTTCTTTTTTCTCAGGAGATTGTTGATTGCATTGACTGTAGCAACGGTCAGAATATGCTTCACATTTCTTTCTCGGGCTCTTCGCGACTGTCTTTTTGAAGTACATGCCTCTTTAAGTTATTTATTGATATTTGGCATGTATTTGACGACCTTAAGAAGAGGCATATCATGAACAAGATTTTGTATAATTTAGACGACATCAGGATTAGACAAGGTTATTTTCAATTTTCAATTTTTTTTAGATTTTTCATTGCATTATGGAATGGAATATGTAAAAAATCAAAATAAAAAGTAGTGTTCTTATTTGCACCAGAATTAATATGCAAATTACGCAATACAAATGGATGAAAAAATAGAGTAGAATCATCCATTGGAGGTGGGCATCTAAAATCTGAAGACGGGGCTCCATCGGTTGGAACTAGATCATTTGCGAGTGTTTTCCTCTCCATGTCTACTACGGTGTCGTTTCGCTCACTATTATCTTTTATGTAGTTTTTATTTTGCTTTTTTTTACCTATTTGGTCCTGGTGTTTTTCCTTTGTCTTCTTCCTCACCTGGGCTGGCTATTGGATTGGTTGATGAAGAAGATGATGATTCACCAGTAGAAGATTTATTTCCCCCCTTTGCTGTGGCAGAAGACTGTAAGGTCCTACCACTCCTAAGAGTGAGAACGTTAGATAAAAACATATCAAGCACATTTGACTCTATGAGATTGGATGGACTATCACAACTGTATGTTTCTGAAATTGTTGGGGTTGGCCTTTATCTATGCTAGATTAATGGTTTTGACTTCGGTGAGGTCATCTAGCTTCTGGCTCATTTCTTTAAGGCTCCTTGCCAACTGAGCCATGCAATCCAAGGCATGGTATACATGAGAAGCCATGGATGGTTCAATGTGTTGTCCATGTTGAGATTGGGAATGCTATGAAGGCTACTGGTAGGAGTATTGGGAGTTATGCTGAGGAGAAGGATATTGATACTTATGATGTTGAGGAGGAGGGTACTAACATGGAGCAACTACGTACAACTGATACTTCTAGTGTTGGCGATATGTCGGCTACTAATTTGAATTTTGTCGCCAATTGTTTGGGTATTGTGGAAACTCGTGCTGTTGAGGCTAGGTATTATGGACAAATCTCCCTCCTATATGTTGAGGGAATCGACAGTTTGTTGAAGACTAGCCATGTTGATGTCTTCCTAAATGGGACAACTATGCATCATTAGACCATATGCCATTCACCTCTTGAATGAGAGGTAAATGTGGAAAGCATGGATCGAGAAGGATCTGAAGCTCAGGATGGTAGACAACCAACTGTTGTTGCAGCTGCTGAGGCGATTCCAGCTTGGAGGATTTCATGTATTACATGTGATGGACTATTGTTCGACATGGACTATGTTGAGGGGTTTGAGGCAATGAAGGCTCCTTCATCTTGGCTACAGTCATGGCTGATGCAGATAGTGAGTGGCAAGAACTGATTATGCTCTCCAACAACTCCAACTGCTTGGTGATTTGATCTAGTTCATCGACGATTTGCATCCTCTGTTTGACTATAGCTAATTTTCAAAGCCCTATGATCGTTTTTCAAAGAGGTCCACTTTTAACAAGTGGCTCCAAACTGTGCTCAGTTAGGAGCTCTCATCCTTATCCGGATCATGAGATGTCGCCATATGAGCTGCCTTCAATTGTATCTGTGGTTAGTGCTGATATGTGCAAGATGAATACAAGGAAGCCTCTCCTTCATCCATTTCCTCGAAGATATTCCAAACAATGTCTTTGTCCTTCTTGAAGTGTGGGCCGCTACAAGCAACATCAACGAGCATCTGGCTCAAGAGTAAGTCCCCCAAAGAAATGGTGGACCAGGCTGGTCCGAGGAATATCATGGTGGGGACATTTCTCCTGCAAATCTTTGAAACACTCCCAAGCATCATGAATAGACTTGTTGGGGCTTGTGAGAAATTTATTATCCTAGCTCACATCAAGTTGAGCCAACTAAGCGGGTAGAATTTGTGCAGAAATCATGACTTGAGCTCCTCCCATGTCGTGATGACCTTTCCCAGATGATTGATCCTATAGAGTGCCTTACCTTGAAGGCTGAATGGAAATACTATCATCTTGACTAAACCTAATGTATTGTTAGGGTAGCGTGTTTTTCCTCTGACGCAAGTAAACTTTTGCAGATGTGTGTAAGGTTCGTCATTCACATTCCCATGGAAAGGTGGATAGAAGAGATAAGAGTTGAGGCTTTAGCTTTAAATGTTCATGGATCGATGGGATTTGGATCCACTCAATCATCTAGCATGCACCTGCTTTGTAAGTCTCCTTAAGAGTAGGCTTAGGCCTCTCTCCACTTAGCTCATCTGCCAAACCTTCACAGGGTCCATCTCTCAATTATTCATCTTCTCCTCCTCCTTGGTTCTCTCTTCATCTCCTCAAATCATTGAGCAATCTTGGAAGGCTACCTGGGCCAATGCTTGGTCTATGAGTTGTTGCTAGATTGCTTGGGTAGAAGCAAGCAACTGAGCATTCACAACATTCTGGTCTGGTTGGCATTGTTCTAGCTATGATGGGTGTTGAGATCCTTTCCCTTTTCAGTAGGAGCCATATCTGATTCTGAATTGACAAGATCTTGGGCTCTAGATCAGGCTCTTAGCTTGCAGAAGGAATAATGCACCGTATGTAGAGAAGTGTTTGTGTTAACATCAACACAGAACCTCATTAAGGATGGAGATGTGTAAGGAGTGAAATCTATGTCCACCCAAAATGGGCAAAGTTCAGTTCAAGAGTGATATGAGATTATTGGAGAAGGAGAGGAGTCTAGAGATAGGCTCTCAAGGTCCGAACCGTATTCTTGGGAATCACCCCAAATTATTAGAGATGTCATCTGCACGGAATCGATGAGGGTGTCAGCGGGGTACTGACCAAGTCATCCTTGAGTCGCCATCTCGAGGGTTAAATGGAAGATCGGTGAAGGATGAAGGATGAAGGATACAATGATGATCAAGAAATAAAAGAAGTTTAAAACAGTAGAATGGCTCAAAGTGAGCAAGGCTCAAAGAGGATAAAAATATATGAAAGAAAATTTTATTCAAATTTACAGGATTGATCTTTGACTTTAATCTAAATCAAAACAAATACCAAACAAGTTGTAGATTCACCAACTCAACACAAGTGAAGCCGTAAAGGTTCGACTATTTATCTTTTCAATTTTATTTTTATTTTGCAGGCAAAATCTTTTCTCATGTACTTAGAGGGCTAACCCTAAAGGAGAGCGAGTACTTCCAGAAAAGGATCATGTACTTTCAACTTCCTTTATAACATGTGATCTATGCACTTATAGGTCCTTGATCACGTGCTTGAGGCTACTCATCCAAAGAAATAGAGAGAGGAAGCCAATAGGTGAAACCAATAATTCCGTCATAAGTGAGGTACTCGGACACAAGACGATGAGACAAACACACTGGCGAGGGCTTCATAAACCCCAAATAATGATGTCCATTAAGAATTTTAAATAAGGTCATAGTGTTATTAGCAGTCCCTTTGTTTTAATTTCTTAGGTATTCAATTTTTTTAGTATTTTTCAATTATATGTGACTAACAAATTTTTTGTATTTTCTTTTTTATCCTAAGTTAGCAAAAAAGGTGGAAAATAGCGGAAAAGTCAAGAAAATGGATACTAGGGTGGAAATCTCATCCTCATATCAAATGATGCATGCAAAGTAAGAGGACATACAGTGCTTCCCAGCTCTCTCCATGCGAGATGCAAGACAAGAATTTAAATACCTACACTACATGCACGATATGTAAAAGCGTGAAATCTCCCTACAGATGGATTGCTATTAGTTGTTAAGAACCATGTGCTATTTATCTAGAAATGAAACCCAAAAGTTCCAGTCTTGGAGACTCCTTGGTGTCTGCCATAGCAAATCCAAACGTATATCTTTATTGGCACAAGCTTCTCATTAGGCTTTGGACCTAGCTACCGAGTCAATCAATCTTAACGTCCATGGGCTCAATAACAGAAAACAAAGAAAAAGAAGGCAATAAACTCAAAATGTGTGAAACAAAATAAAATAAAGACAATAAACATGAAAAAAAATAGATGAGGCCCCCAGGTTAACGAACAGTTGAGTAATGGACCTTGCGAAGTAGTAGTGTCCAAGTGTCCAAATTATTACAAAATAATTTACAAAAATAAAATAAAAACTCTCTCATAAAATAAAAAAGAAAATGCTATGGGTCTTATCTTCACTTCTCTCTCTCTCAATGCTCTCTCTAATTGACACACAAGTAGAAGCACCAATCTCATCGCAGTTCGAGCACGTCACAACTTGTAAGAATTCATCATCGCCATGTGTTCTCTCACAAGAAATTTCAGCAAAGAAATGATGGGTCAAAGTAGATAAAATAATAATAATAAAATAGAAATAAAAGAGGTAAATAATGTATATAATAATATACAAAATGTGCTACTCTACATGTTTCTCCCTGGCAACAGCGCCATTTGAGAGGGTTAACAAATCAATTGAAGCCGTCATGAGGTAGATTAAGGGTGGGACCACAGTCGACCCCAGAAATATCTAAACAATCAATCCACGATCAAATAATAAAGCCATGGAATCAAGTGGATCAAATTTTATTATAAACCCTACGAATAGATGTCTTTAATGTGCAATTATGTATATGGTATCGAACATAATGAAAAACTGTTGTAGCAAGTATTATTATTTATTTCTAAATAATAATGTATTTTGTATATATTTAGTTGCACCGTATTTATTTAGTGTTTTTATGTGTTTTTAGTTATTATTTTTATTATTTTCCTTTTTATATATATTTTTAATTATATCTCATTATGTGTATTTTCTTCTTATATATTTATTATTTTTAATTTCTTTTTCTTTTTATATATAATAAGTATGTATATATGTAATATTACATATAGTATAGGGTATTTATAATAAATATATAAAAATCAGTAGATACAAATAAAGTCAGTCCTTTTATTTTTCTAAGGGTTTAAAATATATTTATAATATTTAAAATTATTAATAATAATAAGTGTATGTAGCTATAGAAGTATATATACTTTATAGGGTATTCTATTTATAAGTATAGATATAAAGTAAAAAATTATAAAATAAAATATTTTTCTTTTTCAAATATTCCTCAATTTTTATGATGTTTTATGGAATATTTGCTAATTTTTATTTATTTTTAGAATCCAAAAATATCCCAAATAAGGGGATATTTTAAAAAGGATGAATTGTTTTGAGATTTAAAGATATAAAATAGCTCCAAAATTCTCAAAAAGTAATTTTGATAGATAGTAATTTGTATATATAAAAATATGAGATAGAAAACTACTTTTTTGGGATTTTTGAAAATATTTTAAAGTATTTGTCGGATTAGGAAGTGTTTTCTATTTTTTGGTTTTTCTTTTTGATATTTTTTGTGATTTTTGGTCATATAGTGATACAATATAGTAATAAATAGTAGCTATTTTTGGAAATTTTAATGAATGTCTTATCATTTTTGTTATTTCTTAAGTGGAAGAGGGAATAAACATGCCTCTTTTTGATTTTAATAAATGAAAGATGCAAGAAATATGCTAAATACCATACATGACATGAATCGACATACTATCAGTCGTTTATCCATGTTTTTTGCATAAATATTGGAGCATTACAAGTATTTATAAAAAATGTAGTTGCTAATCTAAATTTTTATAAGTTGGAAGGGAATTGATGCAGTAATAAATAAAGTCAAGGGGGTACATGAAAAAACTCCACAACTTTTGAAATCAAAATTGATTTTTTTTTAATTTGAAATTGCAATTTAGAAACCTAGAGGGGTATAAGTGATATTTTCCTAACTCACATGGGGGGCCACGTGTGTTTGAGATGGTAGTGGACTAACTTGCACTATTCAAATAATATCAGTGTTCTTTTCCACATTTTCCACTTAGTTTACTCTTAATAAAATATTTACATAATTATTACTTAAATTCAAAAAAGGGCAGCGGGGGTCTTGCAATTTTACTCACTTAAGCGCGCTTGATTGTGACGTTCTCTGCTCGCCACATGGAGGATCATAAGGTCATCATCACACACCGCATCGATTAGAACGGATGGACCAGACTTGATATGGGTTGTGTTCTTGATCTAACGGATCTGTAGTCCTCTAGATGAACAACCCAAGAATAAGTCTTGGGCATACTTCGATCGCTCCATTCTTTGTCCTACAGTATCTTCTCCAAGCTCCGACGGTGGCTACGGTTTGTTGGGAATACTCCCACATGTGCAGGTAGGCTCCAAATATGTTTAGATCTTGGCGATGATAATCTAGATCTCAAACGGTTCAAGCTTGACATAGAGGTGCTCTAGGTACTCCGGGTGGGCTCCAGATGGCTCCTCGAGTCCTGGTCCTACACCAGAAGGGTCCTATGGGCTTGTGATCTTTCGTTTTAGCCAGTTTATAAAGTTTGATAGTGGTGGAATCGAGAGGATAGTAAGCTTCAGGCGATGGACGATGGAGAGAAGCTCGATTCCAAGATCCACAATGGATCTAGGTTGGATAGATGAGGGAAATCGTGGAGAAGGCATAGATGAATGAAGAGAGATGGAAGGTGGGGTTAATCAACCGTCGAAGATGGTCGAATTTGGCATGGAGCTCGAGCTTTTGGTAAAAAGAGAATTCGTAATTACTCTTAATTTAAGAATCTAAACACAAATTTAAATGTATGAAATGAAGATTAAACCTAAATATTACCTAAAGAAGGAAGGAATTGGCCTTAATCCAACTGAAGGTCGAAGAAGCAAAACCGCCTATGATAGTGGCATGCGATAGTTGGATCAACCACCTCTGCTGCTCCCTCCTCACTGCAGCTCCGACTAACCTCTTGTTGTCACCAAGGAGAAGTAGCACATGAGAGTTGAGGGTCTAAGAACGAACAAGTAGAGATCAAAAGGCAAATGGCAGAAAAGGTGGAGGTTTATAGAAGGGTAAACAACATGTTTTAAGGTAGAATTGTGTGTTGGTTGTTCGTGGTAGGTGGAAATGGATGGGCTGACGCGGTGCCGGAGGAGTGATGAACAAAGGGATGGAGTGCTCGAGGTGAAGGATCAAATAGTAGTGCCGTGGAAAATGGAGAAGGAAGGGATAAATCAAGGTCTGACAAGGGGGCTCAAAACAGACGTATCAGTTGACCGAAGGCCAACAAATACTGCAATCTGGCTTGTCCATGTGGACCAACCAGATAAATCCAGACTAAAAATACTTTGTAAAATGAATAATAAGTAATAAACAAATTAATTAAATTTATGTTAAAATAAAAAAAATGTTTGTAATTTTATATAGTATTTGTATTCCTATTTTTATTTTATTTATACAAGGGCATTTATCATAGGTTAATATTTACATCTGTAAATATATATAAATACTTGTATTTACGTATTTTAATTTTAATTTGTATTTTACAGTTTATCATTTTATACATATATTTTATATAATTTTTTATTTAATTACATATTTGACTAGTTTTGTTCTATTTTTCCTAATTTATTTACATAATTAATTAAGTAGATGTAATATATACGTATATATATATATGCATATTGCATAATGTATTTATAGTTTATTTATTTTATTTTCTTTTTTTGGTTTTATTTTTATTTAATTATGTACATGGGTTTTAAATAATCTCCACAATTTTGTAAAAAAATAAGTGAAGAATATAAAGAATAAATATATTGAATATAATATACAAGTATACCTCATAATGGGTGCCCAAAATAAAACATTTTCATCATAACTCCCAATTGAATGAAACTATCTTCAATAAATATCTTATTAAACTTTAAGAACAATAAAGATGAGTTTGGTCATTTTCGAATCTGTATTGTAAAGATACAAGTATGCAAAGTTTTCTTTGTCTTATTTTGTGTGTCCCGAGCACACCGTACATTATTTTTCAGTGAAATCAATTTTGTATTTTCCATTGTATTTTTATGTACAATATTTATGTTGAGTGTTTTATCATTTGAGTATAATAATAATAAAATGAAATAAAATCCAGAATGCAATAATTGGGCAAAGTGACTTAGGGCTTTTGTGTGGTTTAATGTATAGTTTCTCTGCCCTATCGCCCCCTACTTTTTTCCTTCTCGATGAAGTCATCATAATGATTGGATCTAATGGTTTAGGGTGACTAACTATCTTTGAGACTTCATTCTTTATCTTTTTTTTCCTTTATTCTTTTATTTTTGAATTAAACAAAATATTTATATAGTATTATATGTGAATTATATAGTATTTATTTTGACAAAATAATTATATATACATGCATTTAGTAAGGGATTTAAGGCCAAAATTAAAGAATAAAGGTGATGATATAAGGATTCATCAGTGCTTAAGCCCAAGTTGTAAAGTAATAATCCACACTCCTATAACTCACTCTCAGATTTTGTGAGTTTTAGATGTGAGACTATGTTTGAGTTAGGGTGTTGCAACTTATGTCTTCTATAGTCGCAAAATCCTAATTGTGATATGGCCCATCACTTATTCCTAGTGATAGTGGAGTTTGCCCGCTCAAGGTAGCATTTTCCTCCTATCCCTTTGTAGGGTGTCCCCACCCCTCTGGTTGTCGTTTCCAATATCAGCGGGATCCACCCTGATACCATTTGTAACATCATGGATTTAAATCTATGGTCTGTTATCGAGGGAAGCTGAACCTAGCAACTCGTTGGGTTCGGGTCCAGATGGAGTTGTTTATAACCACCCGAAATTCTTATGTCCAAGTTGTCAAGTAGTAATCATCCACTCTTATATCTATCCTCACACTTTGTGAGTTTTCAATGCATGGCTATTTTTGATTGGGATGTTGCACATTCACACAACACACACACACAACATACAAAAAGATAGAGAGAAAGGGAGAGCAAGAGAGAGGCACATGTGAATGAGGGCATGAGGAATGAAGAGGGGTGGGGGGGGAATGTGACATTTGTCAGGGTGCAGAAGGGGATGTGTGGAGAACATGAGAAGAAGATGGGATGGCTACATAGCAAAGAGTTAGGGCATGTGAAGGACAACCAACTTTTGTTACATTTATAGATTAGATAATCTTGCTCTCTCTCTCTCTCTCAGTCCTTCTACATTTATAATCCATCTCTCTCCTTTTGATCATCAATCTCTCTATATTTTTCATCAATTATCTCCCCACTATCCTCTATCTTTATATCATATATATTTCTTTATTAATGTAAATTTGGTTGTTATTTATCTTTAAATATAACTCTCTTTTTGATTTGATTAAAATTGACAATCCAACTTTTCATTTAAGAGTGAATGTATTTTGACAAATATATCGAATCTTTAAACTATAGAACCTTTATTATTCATTTTATTATTATTATTTATGAAATAAAATAAGATTAGCAAGGATAGATAGATACAATAAATAAATATGTTATAATCTATTAATGAATATATAAAAAAGTTTATGTTGTTAAAAGTATATTAAAAGATAATACATATGCATATATAGGAAGCTAAAAATTTTTCTGAAATCTACAATATATTTATCCATTTTCATAATCGTTTGCATAATTCTACTATTAAAATGTTGATACATTAATAGTGTCAGTTTGGGGATTGTGATACCATCAAGGAGAGATGAATAGTAATTTGAGTCAAATTCAAAACTTTACATGAGATATTCTGGAAGCACAAAAGCAATCAACCAAGCAATCCAATTAGCGCACATTGCATAGTATTTTAGAGTGGAAACCTACTTAGGTAAAACTGCGACCGTAGTATTACTAACTCAGGATTTACCGAAAATCACCTGAATATAGTTACACTAGTATCACCAATATTAGTATAACAATTATATCATAGATAGCATATACGGATAATCAATATCAAGAAATAGTAAATAACACAATGTTGGGAAGGCTAGTAAAAAACTCCTACTCCAATCAAAAGAACTTGAAAGATGGCGAGCAATCGAACTCTCCTAAATTAAAAAACTTTGATTTACATCTTTCAACCAAAACATTCTTCTCGAAATATTGACTGACTTGATGAAGAGGAAAAAATATCGAGAAAATTACTTAGAGAGATCTTATTGCTTTTCTATAAAATATAGGATTGATTGTTCGAGTATTGTGTTCTAGCAATGGGTATTGGGTCCCTTATATGGGGGTTCAAGAAAAATAGCCATTGGAAAACAAATAAGCATGAAATTAGATACAATTTCTATATACAATTGGTTAGGTTAAATGGTATGATCGATAAATTATTAATGATCAATCATCTGAGAAGCTTTGATCAATTAGTTGATGACAGTTGGGAGAGAATTAAGAAAATGATCGATAAATTCAATAGTGATGATCGACAAGGCATGCTCGATAAGTTAAATCCACGTGATCGATAAGTACTAATCTATCAGTGTCAAGAGATAATCGATCAATTCATGAATTCTTTATCTCTTTATTTGGAAAGTTTTTGTTGAATCCTACTTGAGAATACACTTTGCAAAACAATGTAAAAAAAAATAATTACAACACCTTTGAAAAAGTCAAGCAACAAGACTAAGCTTCTGCTTCAATTCAGAGTGGTGGCTCTTCGCAGTCGTGTTGAGCAAAGATCCACACTTGCAGTATTGCAATCATAAAGAATATGCAAGCTGTTACATATAATCTTGTGAGTGTGTCATGTTTAAAATCATGAAGAAACAAAGAACTAACAATCTCCTCCTTATTAATGATGTCAAAAATCTTTTCATTAGCTTACAGAGTTGGAATCACTTAAGCACAAGAAAACTTCAAAATGATCTTGATATAAGCGTTGCATATCACAACAAATTATCACAAACTAATTTGAATATCACAAATTTAGATTTTTATTTTGCTCCCCCTTACTAAAAGAATCTTAAAATTTTCTTTTAATTCTATTTAGAGGTGTAAGGTGAGTAAATATTGTAAAATATTATCAATAAAAACTTGGTTTATATTTTTATTCATTTCTCCCACTTAATTAGATAATCCATTAATCATTAAGTTTGAACTATATTCTCTCCCTTTTTGTGATCAATTAAAAAACAATAAAGAGAGTGAAAAGCATGCATACTTCATTAATAAACAGGGAACATAATACAAAATGTTTGTGTCTCACAAACTTGTTCCATACTATAAGGAAAGATATAAACTTCCAACAAAAGAATCAAATTCTAAGGAAAGAAATGAAGGGCAAGAAAGGGAAACGCTAGACTAGCCAGACGCGAAATAGTTGGAATCCTCAACTCCTCTCAAAAAGTGCTTAGTCTTCTTGCCATGCTCGATGACTTAGAGAGTAGCATAGATGTATTCATACTCAGGAGTATTGGATTCTTCCTCTTCAGACTTGGTCTCTACTTCTTCTTGTGTCTCTTCTTCTTGTGGATCATTCATAGGCATATGGGTGTCCTTTATTGAGCAAGAGGAAGAGGAACTAGGTCTAGAAGGTCCAGGAGAAGGCTGAGAGGGAGTCGGGGCTCATTGAGATACTATGCGACGAGCACAAGCATGAGTCTTGGGTGCTACTAGTGCTTGAGTAGGAGGATGTCTCGAGATATGCATCTGATGCATCTCATTGGATAGGAGAGACAACATCTCAGATTGATCATTGACAAATTGAGAATAGTTGTTGGAGAAAGTCACTATTTCATGTAAGAAACTCTTCATCATGTTGGTTGTCTCTTTGATCGTGTTGAGCTCGATAGAGAGGATGTTGATGTGGGCCTGCTGCAGTAGCAGCTCCTATGGGTGAGGCGGTAGTCCATATCATCTTTAAGTGGAGTCAAAGGTGGATAGGAGGGGTAGACATGAATGGGTATAAAGCTACAGAAGTGAAGGGCTAGAGTAGATAGGAGATGGACCGTCAATCAGCCTATGTTAAATGTGTCGTGTTGCTGTAGTCAGGCAATCAGGATCAATAAAAAATTAACCATATGAATCGATGAATAAATGAACTGATTATTGTGAGGTTTTATGTATTTTTAACCTGGGCAAGCCTAGAGTTGACTCAAGGAAGCAACGAAACAACGTCGGATGAAATTAAATGAATTATCTCATGGTTTTCCAAGAAGATTTTTTTGTAATTTTTTATGGAAAATAAATAAAAATTCAAATATGCAGAAGAATTAGGTGATTAAGAAATCAAGCAAAATAGCTAAGTACTTTTCTATGTAAAATTAATCCAATTTAGCTTAATTGTATTTTTTCTAAAAAAAACTTATCCAATAATGAATGAAAATATATTTTCTTGTAATTTTTGGGGTTAAAATGCAACAATGAAAATGCACACTTTTATGGATTTTTATGTAATTTTTCATGCAAGCAGAATTCAAAAATCATGAAATCTTTACCAAATGTTAAACATGATGAAATAAAGCTACGATATTTTTTTGGAATTTTCTGACAATATGTGACTTTTTATGAATGTTTTAATGGAAATAGAGAGACTATGAGTATTCAATTTCCAATAAGGCCACAAAATTAATTTATCCAAAGACCAATTTATCTCAAATAGACATTTTAATGAGCAATGCTGGAGACTTGCAATTTTGCAAAAATAATATTCGTGAATTTAATTAGAATTAAATTACAAAAATAATTCAATACTTTTTTTTATGCACATGACATATCCATTTGTAATTTAAATTTGGAATTAATTAAAGCAAAACTAGAGGCAACGTCTACTATTTTTCACAATTTATGGAGCAATATTTTCCTAAATATGAATTTCAGTCCTTTACATGGGTAAAATAAGAAAATTTTCACCAAAATAATTTTAATTAGATAATTATTGATCAAAAAATTGTAAATAAATATCCAAGAGATAAAGAATGAAATACTCTACAATATGTAATTTTTGTATTAAAAAATGATGCAAAATATATGTCTGAATTACTGCTTAAAGTTAGGGATGTCCACAAAAATAAACAAACAAAGTGTGCCTAAGGGCACTTTAAAGTAAATAAAATTATTAGAAATAAAGTGCAAAATTTTCAAATAGAATAATAATGATAATAATAAATAAAGAGGACCTTCTCCGGAAACGTGGGTTCCTAACCCACGATTAAGGCACAAAGTAGGTGGGAGGCAGAAGAGTACGGGCGGCGGTGCGGCTGTGAGGCACAGTCGTGCGGTTAGTGCATGCAGAGGGCAAGTGGGTGGCAGAGAAGGGGCTGGTGGCGAGGCGTTGCGCAATTTCCCATACGCAGGACGGTGATGCGGCGACAGCCTCACGAAGTAAGGTGCCTGGAAGGCGTGCGTGGGTGGCAGGGGTGCGACAACTACACGGATGTGAGGATGCATATTTGGAAGTGCGAGTAGCTACGGCTGGCCACAAGTGGGTGGTGGCTGAGGTGGCCTAGCAGAGCGGATAGAGGCGCAGGTGCCCTATAACGGAGGAGCAGAACGTAGTGGGCTGGTGCAGATAGCGCGAAGGAGTGCAAGGCAGAAGGCGATGCAACTAGGGGCTGGCGGCGGATGAACAACCACATATCTAGATTGTGGGACGGTGCTGGTGGTGCACCCTGCGGCAGATGGTTGCCCGTAGGGGGAACACGCGGCTGTAAGGGGGTGGTGTGGCGGCTGGCTGGAGGGGAACAACTGCAATCCCCTTTTTATTTTTTGGTGTTTTTGATTTTATATTGTTTTCTCAATATTTTATTTAAAATAGAAACAAAAATTAAAATGAATGGTGGTGAAGGGAGATGATGTGGTGGTGATGGTGGTAATGATGTTTGATGTGTAATTTGATGTGGTAATAGGAGTGATCGATCAAGATGGTATGGTGATGAAAGTTGAACAAGAAAAATCAAAAAGATGTTACATACAAAAATGAGAAAAACTAGAGGGATAGTTACCTGTGATGGTTTCGCTTGAAGGTGGGGCTGTGATGCGCGGCTCCCGTCGTGGCCTCAATCAGCTTGGCAAAAAAATGAGAAGCTGAACTACGACTTGAAGAGATGCACAACGACATGAGGAGGATCCCGTGTGGATCTCTCCTTTGAGATTGTTGCTGCTTGACCAGAGGGTGCTGAAGTTGTCATCGAAAACACTCGGGGGATGGTGGTCTCTCCCTCTCAATTGAAGATATGATAGATGATGAAAAATGAAGAGGGTGAGGGGGATAAAAAGAGGATGAAGATGAGCGGAAGTTGGAAAAAAAAGTGGGGTGGAAGTTGGAGGAGTAGTGGAAGATGAGGAGAGAATGGGGAGTTGGTGGCTTGGGATGGAAGTTGGAGTAGAGTAGAAGTAAAATGAGAAGAGAAATAAATAAATAAATAAAAATAAAGTAAAATAAGTTGGCTAATAAAAATAATGAAGAGAAAAGAAAATAAAATTAGAGGAATAAATATAAAAAATAAAATAATGCATAATAAATGACTAATAGATAAATTAATAAAAAATATTACGAAGATAATAAAATGATGTGACACGTGGCGGCTTGGGAGTTGGCATGAGTTGCTCTCAGAAAATCGAAAAATTAAATCAAAATTAAAATAAAAAAGAAATAACAAAAGAGGTCAAACCAAAAAGTGTCAACATGAAAGTTGCTCATCTCGACGAGATCTACAATTTTTGTGAAGTACCAAAAATCAAAAGAACTCATCTGTACAAAAAGTGTTTTTGGGGGGTACCTTAGAAGTATAAAATACCGCATTTTAATCTTTTACAGATTTTCTTGTCATTTTTAAATAAGAGAAAAACAAAATAAAATTAGAGAAAATATGAAAGGAATATTTACAACTTAATACTTTTTTTGGATTTTTAATAATTAAGAAAATAAAAAGATAAATAAAGGGGTAGATTGATCAATATGTATAATATACAATAAAAGCCCAAAACCCAAGTTTTGCGTATGAACTCTAATTCTTTTTATTTTAGTCTTTAAGATATTTGAACGTACATTAATTCAAAAGAGAGTAGGTATCCATAGGAGACTGTTTAAGAGAGATATTCACAATTTCAGGTTTTTAGTCTAAAACTAGAGTTTGGGTTTTATTGGTCAATTTTACAAGTTAGTATTTTTTGTATTTTTGTTTTATTAGTGTTAGTAATATATACACTATATAGTGGATTTTATTGGATTTGGAGGTAGTATAAAATAGATACAAATAGGTGAATTTGGCTAATATACAGGTGAATACGTACAAGCGAATTGGGCTCCTTATTTAATGCACATATGCATGGTAAATTGTGGACATTAATTGTAAATGCATGAATGCGAATAATGCATAATATATGGAAATAAGAATCTAATTAATCGGGAACAAAGCTATATTTTTGTCTTTTAGAGTGACGAATCACATATTCATCAGTACGACAGGTGTGTGTCTAGAGTTGGTTACATGTTGCTCAACTTCTGGCTCATCTACTTCGATGGTGAGAAGCACATATTCCACACTGAAGGGTCATACAAGAGTGATGTTGGCTGGGTCATGAGAAATGTGCTCAACAAAGTGGTGTAGGATGTAGGTTACTATAAATCGTCGGGAAATATACTTAAATAATTTTTATGGAAGGATGTAACAGAAGTAATGGGACTAGTTGAAGGGCTTGACTAAGACAAAAACAAAGATCATGGCTTGAAACTCTTGGGTGCCATGGGTGTGCTTGGATTTCTGGTTATGGAAACACTACGAGAAGACACGGTTTAGGAACTTGGGTAGGGGGCTATGATTCAGAGCATGGGGGCTTCCCATAGTTTTTCATCGGTATTAGAGATGCTTAGCTTGTCTTGGTTCACATAATCTAGCACCTTGGTGAGGATTGAGTCGGTGATCGGGCAACCTAATAAGAGGGGGACAAAGATATCAACGATGAAAGTGGCATCATTCACTATGGACACAAGTTGGTAGGCTTATGAATCACAAATGTCTTCGGGGTACACGTATAACTAGATCATGACATTGGGAGATATAGAGTCTATCAAAGACTCAGGGTGATAAGGAAATATGATCGGATCAAACAAGTTCCTGACCTTGTTCATATCAAAGATTTTGTCAAACACGAGAAAGTGATCCTTGAAGGTCGACCAAGAGATGGGTTGAGAGGACATTAATCTAAGGCACGAGTTGGTAAAGATCCTGATCGTTAACATATGCAGATCGAAAGGAGGAAGTGGACTTCTACCTTTTGGGAGCCATCCGGGACAAGAGAATAAGTTCCTATAACAATAAGAACTGTAAGTCACGGGTTGGAGCTAAGAAAAAAAACATAAAACACTGAAAATAATATGTCTATATATATAGATGCTAGATCACCATCTGAAAGATGATCGATCAGGTCTTGTTGATCAGAATCTAGAAGTTGATTCACCAGGACTGTTATAGGTCTTGAGGAAGTCAAACTTTAGTGGACTCCCTCTTGCTTTGTGAAAGCATAAGAGTGAAGGGAGGGCTTGAGTGCGTATTTAAAGACCTGAGATAGGCATTGGATGAGATCGATATTGCCTTTTGAGGGATACTAATGTGTCCTTATGCCCACTAAATAGATTTGATGTGTCATTTAATAGGAAGGTTTGTTGTCGTCTAGGCTGGAAAAGGAAGGCTAGGCGGCGTCCTTGGTGCACTCTCCAAGCATGGTCTTGTGCCAAAAATACAAATTCTAAATTTTGAATTTCATCCAAAATGATTGATTAGTTCTTGAGCAAGATCAATCAGGGGTTGTTGATTAGATTAACCAACGATGATCATGGGTGATCAATCGGTCCTATCTTCGTGATAGATCAGATGTGCCCTAATTTAAAATCCTCTCCGTAGATTAGATTTTCAACAAATATTGTTCTATTTGCATAATCATAAGTCAATCAAAATTGTCTCATACTGATGT
The DNA here is from genome assembly GCA_037367405.1 of Ottelia alismoides. Classification (NCBI taxonomy): domain Eukaryota; kingdom Viridiplantae; phylum Streptophyta; class Magnoliopsida; order Alismatales; family Hydrocharitaceae; genus Ottelia; species Ottelia alismoides. The sequence continues at coordinate 813,804 of JAZKJV010002512.1, read as the reverse complement.
GTATCTATGGTTTTTGTGAAAATGTCTGGTAGCTGCCAATCTATTGAAATGCATTCTTAACAGATCTCACCTTCAAGATATTTTCTCTGAAAAAGCGATGTCCAACATCATTGTGTTCCATCCTAGAGTGGTTGACTGGGTTTTTAACTAAATTGGTTGAGCTAGTGTTGTGACACAAAAATCTATTACTGCTACAAGTAAAAGCAAATCCTAAGAGTGTATTATTCATCCAATGTAGTCGAGAACATGTTTGAGATGCGACAATATACTCTGCCTCAGCAGTAGATAGAGCCACATAGGTTTGCTTTTTGGAAAATCAAGGCACAAGGCATTTCCCATGAATTGATAGGTACAGCTTGTACTTTTTTGATTGTTTGGTTGCCAACATAATCTATGTGGCTATATGTAAATAAATATAACGAATGCATCTTAGAATCAAACAAATCTAAATCTTTTGTAAATAGAAGATAATGAAAATATTCTTTTTATGATTTTCAAGCGACTTTCTTTTGGTGCTCATAGAAAGCATGTTGCTAAATAAGTACTAAATAATATATCATGTTTGTTTTTTGTTAGATAAAGCAAAGAAACCGTTTATATCTCTGTAAAGTTTTTAGTCGACAAGCTTACTGAACTCATCAAGGACAAGGTGGGTCGCTAGTGCAATTTGAGTAGACTTCCTCAAAACTTCGTCAAAACCAAACTTTACTAGCAACTCCTTCACGTACTTTTATTGTAAAAAGAAAGTACCAGACCCTATTGATGAATCTCCATTTCAGCACCTTTATTCTTTCATTTTGGCCTTAAATATCTCGTAAATGCATATATATAGCATTAACTTATAAAAAATAACACATATATATTGATAAATAAACACTATAAAAATCTATGAATTTAATTCCAAAATAAAAGAATAAAAAAAGAAAAGAAAAAGAATGATGTGTCAAAATCACTGAAGGACCCTAGACCTCGATACCCAGTCATCATGATGACTCGGTCTTCAAGGAATAAAGTAAGGGGAGATAGGGTAGCGAAACTGTATAAAACACACTCAAAAACCCTAATTTATATTAATCAATAAATGCTTTAGCACCTATTTTATTTTCTTATTTTTATACCTCAAATAATAAATCCCTCGGCATGAATATTGTACATAAAAATACAAAGAAAAATACAATTTATTTCACACAAAAATAATGCAGGAGTGTGCTATGGACAATAAAAAGCCACACATAAAAATTCGTAGACCTGTATCTTCTCCATACTAACTCAAAATTAACCAAACTTGCTTTTATTGTTCAAAAAGTTAATTATATATCTAACGAAGTTGGTTTCAATAAAAATGGAGTTAAGATACAAAATTTGGCTTTTCGATTACTATTGTATTTTATACTTGTACGTTATATTCAATATATTTATTCTTTATATTTTTAACTTTCTTATATTTTTATATACTTGTAAATATTATTCAAAATTTATGTAAATAATAATATACAATAATAGCCTTAACAATACATTAAAATAAATAAAGAGTTACAATATATAGGTAAAGTTTCACATATAATATATACATTCCTATTTTTTAAATAAAAAATAAAATCAGAAAAGTATAATAAAAATATGTAAATATACAATTAGATAAGTTTTAAATACATATATATTCTAAATACAATAATAAAATACAAAAAAAAATAAATACAAAAAATGTAGGTAAATTTCCTATATGTACACATGTAAATATTAACATCTAATAACATAACTTGTAAAAATAAATAAAAATCATAATAAAATATTGTACAAAATAATAATAATTTTTAACCTAAAATAAATAAAATCATTTATTTAATTTATATCAAATTAAAAAGGGATCTCACTACCTGGTTTTCCTGATAGGTTTATGTTGACCAATCAAGGACATTCCTTTGTTAACCTCAGGTCAACTCTTCTTCCAGGTCACCTACCATCGTCAGAGCGCATCCCATCTGTCTTCTCCCCATTTTCCTGAGTGATCGATCACTTAATCCGTCTCGATTCTTCACACAATCTCTAACTATTAACACCCTAATACACACATAATCCTTAGACCCATTGTACATAACCGTCATCGATTGCAAGACCTAGGTTTTTGAGCTTCCTCCGCCATGTTTATAAACAAGACCCCCTCACCTTCTTCCCTATTTTGATTTCTCTTGCTTAGCCATAACCCTAGTAGGACTTCCCTGTAGAGTTTTCATGGTGATAACATGGTGCTCTAGGCCTTCTAGATGAGGAAAAGGTGGTGTAGGAGGTGATCTAGGTCCGCAGAAGCTTGCTCTGACAATCTTTCGGTTCTCCTTGTTCTTGAGCATGTTATAGCTGATAGTTCGGTTCTTTTTATTGCATTCCTTTCTCTTAACATAGTTTAATTATAAGTTTAGACAATTAATCAATATGGATGCTCAATTTAGGGATTTTCGGGTTTTGGAGCATTGTGCTCCAGCTCTAATTCACATGTGCTCCCAACCTTCTCGCCTCCATTTCCACCACCTTCTCATTCCCCATCCTGTTCTTCGCAAAATCCCGCATCTTCCACCCTCGATTATGAAAGAGTCGAGGTCCAATGAGCTCCCATCCGTCGCCTCCATCAGAGTTCATTCACCCCATCTTTCCCAGCAAGCTCTCTTCTTTAAAATAAGGCGAGGATCTTCACCACGATCATCCCCGTCTTTCTTGTAGGTTTTGAGCCTTAACGAAGCACCTAGATATAAGATCGAAGCTAACATCGAGCTCTCGGTATCATGAGAGTTCCAGGCCCCTATCAATGTGAAGGATATGGAGAGATCCTTAAGCGCATCATGGAAGCGTGAGCGTCGTATCGGATACGACAAAGAACGACTAGTCGTACTAGTTGTTCGGTGGAGCGGAATTTAAAAAAATTTATTCGATGAAACCACATGATCCAAGAGCCATTCTCGGATCATTTCATCTATAACCACAACAAGTATAAGGCAATACCTCTTGAAGCGTGGTTGATCGAGTCTCTAAGAGAAGAGACCTCCTGTCTCAAGTCCGATCGTCGGAGAGATCGCTTGCGAGCGCGGGGATGAACCGCGTAGTCCTCGCAATCCAAGAAGTTGATCCAAGCGCGGTTGCTCCTGATCTCGTCGCACGAGATCGAAGGTCTCCTTCGTGGGCGAAGCACTCGAAGTAGACGAAGAACCGCAGAGCATCGAAGCAGTAGCACGAGGGCGCGGGCGACGACGATTCTCTCCACCAAAGTGGACGGCCACCAAGAAGAAGGGGGAGAGAGGGCTGTCGAGTATGAGAGAAAGAGAGAGAGAGTTTTGCTACAATAGCATGTGTAAAGAGAGAGCCAAGAATGCCTCTCTATTTATAGGGTTTTGGGATCCATGGATCTCAATCCATGTGTCATATAAAATCAATGGATGAGATTGATTTATGACAATCCAATGGTCAAGATTGTTGTTGGTAAAAGCCAACAACTTGTGATTTAATTTTGATTAAATATATTTGATAAATCAAATAAATATAATACCAAATTAAACCACACAAATAGAGAGAGAGAAAATAAGGGAGATACACCTTCCTCTTTGGAAGGGGGGGACGGCCACCAATTCCCTCAAGGAATTGGTGCCGCCCCCTCCTTTCCAAAAGGGAGGGGCATTCTCCTTGATTTTCTCTCTACTCAATTTCCAACAACAATTTGTTGGTATTTTAATTCACCAAAATAATTCTCAATTAACTTTGGGAATATTGCAATCTTGACATTGAATTATTGTGAATCAAATTCACAACCCAAAACAAAAGTAATTTACATTTTCAATTAATTAAACAATGTGTATCCAATACACATTAATAATTAATCTGCTAATATAAATTATATTTACCTCTCTCTAATACATTATAAATCACATTTATAATATATTAGGAATAATTGGATATTACTATCCACATTATTCTTATCCATAATAATTAAATCACATTTAATTATATTGGATAATATCTCATACATCATGATAATTAAATCACATTTAATTATCAACTTCTCTTTGCTTAGATCTCATGGAATTGTTCTTAAACCATTTAAGAACAATGCTATTTCTCCTCAGATACTTGGAGATAAGGACAGGGCGATTGTATTGTTCCACGTATAGTGACTTGGATATTGAGATCACATCTCAAATCCAGATCCCATGGACCTCTCATAGATGCTTGATTAAATCAAGACCGTAAACCTAATCTTCTCATTGCATCTGAATCTCATTCAGATCAATGTCCAGTATATGGACTAAGATTAGGTCACTTCTCTAATGAGAGGAGTCACTAAAATCCAGACCTGTTTCATCACTCCCTCGGAATGGAAGCGTCATGGTTATACAATCGTTTATGATCAAATCACCCTTCAGGTATTCCTAATACCTGCACATCCTGCATACTGGAAGACTCATGATCATCATGAAGATATAGATCACTTTTACACTGTCATCTTCATAGTCTGATCATTAAGTTTCTCAATCTTGGTCCTTGGGATATGGTACAGATCATATGCTTTCACAAAGCATATATCTTACCTTCAAATTCATATCATGCTTCTAAAGCATGATGACCATGTATGGAATTTGGTCAATCCCAATACCTCATGAGTGAGCTCATGTCTTCCGGTTCACAAGTGAACCTGTATGATCCCTTTGAGAGATCATATTACTCATATGCCCTTACATGCACACCAGCTCGTCGGTGTGTAGACCTTGATTAGGTCATCAACCTATTGGTCTGCCAAATGTACATGCTCAGACATATAGTAATATATCTGTCTCTAGTAAGAGGATGTTTGCCTGTGATGTGACAGTATTCATCATAGGTCTTTGGTTATCTCGATCTCATTAAGTCAACTCATTGACTCAACTAATCTGATACCTCCGAATCAATATTCCTATGTAGAGGACCTGCATCAAGAGGTCGATCAGATATCAGTCTAATGAGATGGGATTGCCATCTCCCACTCAGACTGGAGATCACTTACTTGTTAATCATTAATGATGCTTGATGAGTCCTCTATCTTACTCCTTAGATATTCATCCAAGCATCAACCTCTATGATTCAACCATTGAATCAACAGCTGTATGATTATCAAGTTGTCCATGGTACATAACCCTTATTGTACAGAGGGACCTTATAGTGCATTCATTCATTCAATATCAGAAAGGGAGTGAAACAAAACATCAATAACTTTTATTGATAAATCGTTTATTACAATAACATTTATTGTAGGAATGGTTCGCCTCGGGCTCACATTGCTAACAATCTCCCACTAGCCCTCAGAACCATTCAGGAACAACCCTTAAACCCATACTCATTACATGCTGGTCAAAAACCTTCTGTGTCAGAGGTTTGGTAAGAGGATCAGCAACGTTGTCGGCGGAAGCCACCTTGGTGATGATGATGTCACCACGCTATTGAATCTCCCGAATGATGTGGTATTTCCTTTCTACGTGCTTGCTCTTCTGATGCCATCTGGGTTCCTTCGCCTGGGCAATGGCTCCCGTGTTATCACAGAGTAGCGGGATGGGAGTATCAGAGGAAACTACGCCAAGCTCCTGGACGAACTTGCGCAACCACACCGCCTCCTTTGCAGCATCCGATGCGGCAATGTATTCGGCTTCTGTTGTTGAATCTGTCGTAGTGTCCTGCTTCTTGCTTCTCCAGCTCACAGCACCACCGTTCAACAAGAACACAAACCCTGATGTCGACTTTCGATCATCAATATCCGATTGGAAGTCAGAATCTGTATATCCCCAGACTTGGAGATCACTATCTCCATAGACCAAGATATAATCTTGCGTCCGTCTTAGATATTTGAATATGTTCTTTACTGCATTCCAGTGTTGTTCTCCATAACAGGATTGGTAACGACTTACCACTCCCACTGCATGGCAGATATCTGGCCTAGTACACATCATGGCATACATTAAGCTTCCTACGGCTAATGCATAAGGACATCCAGCCATGGCCTTCTTTTCCTCAACAGTTTGAGGAGCCATTCCTTTAGACAGGTGGATACCATGTCTCAAGGGTAGGAATCCTTTCTTGGAACTATCCATACGGAATCGTTCAAGAATCTTCTTAATGTATCCTTATTGTGACAATCCCAATATCCTCTTCTCTCGGTTTCTGAACAGCTTCAGACCTAAGATGTAAGAGGCTTCTCCAAGATCTTTCATCTGAAAGGTATGGGACAGCCAAATCTTCACACTGGTCATCATCCTTGTATCATTCCCAATGATAAGGATGTCATCTACATAAAGCACGATGAACACAATGGCGCTCCCACTACGCTTCTTGTATACACAAGGTTCATCAGGATTCTGCACAAAATCATAACTCTTTATGGTTTCATCAAATCTGATGTTCCAGCTACGAGAAGCTTGCTTGAGCCCATAGATGGATTTCTTCAGCTTGCATACTTTACCATCCTCAGTCATGAAGCCCTGGGGCTGCTCCATGTAGATATCCTCCTCGAGGTATCCATTGAGGAAAGCCGTCTTGACGTCCATCTGCCAGATGTCGTAGTCAAGATATGCAGCTATAGCTAGCAATGCCCTGATGGATTTAAGCATAGCCACAGGAGAGAATGTCTCATCGTAGTCGATGCCTTCTCTCTGTGTGTAGCCCTTGTCTACAAGCCGTGCCTTGAAAGTCTCTACTTTCCCATCAGGTCCCCTCTTTCTCTTGAAGATCCATTTGCACCCAATGGATTTTACCCCCTTAGGTGGATCCTCTAGGGTCCATACACCATTCTTATGCATGGAGTAAATTTCTGACTTCATTGCTAGCATCCATCTATCCATGTCATGATCCGCGAGTGCTTCATCAAATGAAGTAGGATCATTGTCAGTTTCACCTGACACATGGAATCCATACCTTTCAGGTGGTGAAACCACCCTCGAACTCTTTCGAAGAGGTATGGGTGTTTCATCTTTATTTACTTCTTCAGTTTCTGGTTCAGGAAGCTCAGAATCCTCAGGAGATTCAATGAGTTCCTTTACTTCATATTTATCTTGACCCTTAAGGAAATCATTCTCCAGAAATTTCACATCTCTAGAAACAAAAACCTTCTGAGTCTCAGGGTCATAGAGTTGGTATCCAATACCATCTCTAACATACCCAATGAAGTAACACTCACGAGAGCGAGATTCTAGCTTAATTGCATCCACATTCTTTGCATGGACCAAGCAACCCCAAACCCTCAAGTGATTAACATTAGGTTTGGTTCCATACCAGAGCTCATGAGGAGTCTTAGGTACAGATTTGCTTGGAATCTTATTCAGGATATATATTGCAGTCTCTACTGCATATCCCCAGAAACTAAGTGGTAAATATGCTTTGCTCATCATTGAATGAACCATATCCATGATGGTTCTATTGCGTCTTTCAGCAACACCATTAAGTTGGGGAGTTCCAAGAGGAGTGAGATTGGAAATAATTCCATTCACTTTAAGGTATTCCTTAAATTCATCTGATAGGTACTCGCCACCTCGATCAGATCGAATTCGTTTAATCTTCCTATCGGTTTGGTTCTCAACCAAAACCTTAAACTCTTTGAACTTTTCAAAGGTTTCAGACTTATGACGTAATAGGAAGATAAACCTGTATCGCGAATGGTCATCAATAAACGTCAAATAGTATCGATATCTATTTCGGGTCGCGGTACTGAAGGGACCGCATACATCAGTATGTATTAGGTCAATAATACCTTCACATCTTCTAACCTTGTTACGAAAAGGCATCCTGGTCATTTTTCCTTGAATGCAATTCCTGCAAGTAGGCAAAGGTTGAACCTGTAGAAAATCTAAAGGTCCATCCTTAATTAATCTATTGATCTTATCAACAGACAAATGACCAAGCCTTTGATGCCAAATCTCATTTGAGAGATTTTCATTCTCCCAGGATCTTTTAGGGTTTTTATTAGTGCTTGTAACATTCATAACACATTTATCAATGCACAATTCATAGAGTCCTCCAGAAGTCAAAATACCATCTGCAATATATTTATCATAACGGTTTATGACTAATTTATTACAGAACAGGAATGAAAACCCACTTCTAACTAGCTTAGATACAGATATTAAATTCCTTCTGACTTCAGGTACATAAAGACACTCTTTAAGTACTAGGACTCTACCACTAGATAATGACAGTCGACAAGTCCCGACGGCGACTGCTGCAACACTTGCATCAGATCCCATCTGGATGACTATCTCCCCTTCTTCAAGATTTCTAGTTTCCTGAAACAAATGCAACAAATTGCATACATGAACAGAAGCACCAGAATCAACAACCCAACTTCCTTCTCGTCCGACGAGAAAACTGGTTTCAATGATAAATGTAGATTTCATACCTGCTGGGGCTTTACCTTTGTCGATCGACTTCAGGTAATCCGGGCAATTACGCCTCCAGTGCCCCGGCTTCTTGCAGTGGTGACAGACGTCAGTTTTATTTGACGCCATTAACGTGGATGCATTGGAAGATGAGGCAACACTTTGTCCCTTTTTCTTTCTCTTCTGGGCCGGGCCCTTCCGAGAACCTTGCTTCCGACCGCGCTTCCCTTTGACCTGTGCAACCATTGCAGTGCCAGTGGGACCATATTTCTTCATTACGTCTTCTGCAGACTTTAATGCAGCAAGAAGCCCAGCATTTGTCAGTTCCAGCTTATTCATGTGGAGTGACACCACAAAGTTATTGAAAGATTTGGGCAATGACAGCAGAATGAAATCGGATTGCATATCTGCATCCATCGTCGCCCCAGAGTCTCTAACTCCGACAAGTACCCAAACATTTTGAGTACATGCTCGCGGACCGAGGTCCCTTCCTGCATCTTGCAGCGAACGAGTTCTTTCATAACATTGTACCGCTGGGTGCGGTTAATGTCACCAAATATATCCTTTAGATTCTGCATGATATCTTGGCAAGTACTCATCTCCACATGTTGCTTCTGAAGAACATTGGAGAGAGAACCCAAGATATAGCACCTAGCCAAGACATGATCTTCATCATACTTGTCATTATATGCTTTGTCTTCCTTAGATTTAGGGTTTTCAAGTTTGTTTTCAGAGAGCACATAGCTGATGCGCTCTGCCGAAAGCACAAGCTCCAAATTACGGATCCAATCCGAGGAATTCAGTTCGGTCAATTGGTTGACCTCCAGAAGCCTGCTCAGTGGGTTCATGGCCTTCATTTTCTGAAATTGAGAATGCACTATATTAGAACATATAATATATTCAATTTAATTTTATTTGATTTAGGCATTTTAAATCAAATTAGTCTTGCTATGTCAACTATGAAAGTTTATTCCCTTATTCACTTTCAAAGTAGGAGATATACTTACCGATATATCTCAAGCAAGAACTGGGATCTCCTCTTTATCTTTGTTACATCCCAATAATATGAGAAACTACAACTCCAATAAAGAGAAGCGGGAACACATTCCGCCTTGCAAGTCCAACTTGCATTTCCCAATTCGGTCTTCAATACCCAGGCCCACCACCCCTGAGGTGATGTTGACCTGTCATTAATTGAATCAACCGTCAACACGATTAGACCTCGCTATATGCAATCCAATATCGCCCCAATAATATGAGGATCCGATATTGGGGTCACTACGCATACGGCCTTACTATTTCGAGAAGCAAAGAGTCCTAACTAGATGCGCTTGTATATAGGAGCTGTCACTTTAGACAGGCGTCTCCTATATACAATCCCTGGCGACGGAAACCCTTCGCCTTGACGGGAGACTATGGATGTCACTTATGTGATCCTCCACCTCTTATTCAAATTTAATTAATTACTATGAATCACATTGATATAATTAATTCTTCCAAGGGAATTATTAACTCTAATCATATTAGAGTATTATCAATTGGATATAATTAACTTAATCATATTAAATTAATTATCAATCCAATTTAATCAATCAAACTTAATTTTATGCTTGAATATATATATATGGTATTATTCTCAAAGTACGTATTAATTCGTATTTTAATAATTAGAAAAATACATCATAATCCCTTGGACATTATCCCGGCCCTACCCGCTGTCATGGCCAGTACCGGCGGGAGTGGGACGGACCGCATACGTTGCAACCCGCTACCCCAGCGATCCCCGACTAGACACCATATCCGCCTCGGGAAAGGATAATGCCAAATTGATTAATTTGTACTTGAGATGATCATCGGTTCTTCAACTGAAATTATACCATATAGTAATCAAAATAATTTTGATTATAAGGAAATTTGCTAGACAAATTCCCAAATCCTATTCAAGCAAGAAGTTTGATGATTGTGATTTCAATTAAGATTTAGATCAAATCTAATCATCTAATTGATTGGGGCCAAGTCAATTAAGGAAATAATCATTCTCTAATATTTCACAAATATTTTTCATAATTATTTCTTGAAATTAACAATTAATTTCATTAATTGACAATCACATGGTTCTTGATTAGGAAAGCAATTTCAGCAGTGACCCCTACTTATTAAAATTAGCATATCTCAATCATATTAAATCCAAATTATGCAAAGTCAATTTCTAAAGTTCGCTAATTTGATTTAGGACAGAACCTAAGTGATGTTTCATGCATTTCGAGGCAATTCTAAACAGTAATTAACATTTTAATCACGTTCAGATTCACAGTTCCCGCAACAGTGTATATATGTTCATTAAAACGACCATATCTAGAGCATACAAAATCCGATTTACGCAAACTCAGATCCTATAGTTTCCTTGTTTAATGGGGAACATAATAAAAGTATTAAATTCGTGTTTAAACAATTTAAACAGTGCCGAATTTATTTATCAAACAGATCTGCGAAATCAAATGCGATGAAAACTTTCGATACCTAAACGAACCCAAGTCGTCCTCGGTTAGCGAATCACTATTCGAAACCGTCGACCTAAGGCTCTGATACCACTTGAAGGATATGGAGAGATCTTTAAGCGCATCACGGAAGCGTGAGCGTCGTATCGGATACGACGAAGAACGACTAGTCGTACTAGTTGTTCGGTGCAGCGGAATTTAAAAAATTTTATTCGATGAAACCACATGATCCAAGAACCATTCTCGGATCGTTTCATCTATAACCACAACAAGTATAATGCAATACCTCTTGATGTGTGGTTGATCGAGTCTCTAAGAGAAGAGACCTCCTGTCTCAAGTCCGATCGTCGGAGAGATCGCTTGCGAGCGCGGGGATGAACCGCGTAGTCCTCGCAATCCAAGAAGTTGATCCAAGCACGGATGCTCCTGATCTCAGTGCACAAGATCGAACGTCTCCTTCGTGGGCGAAGCACTCGAAGTAGACGAAGAACCGCAGAGCGTCGAAGCGGTAGCACGACGGCGCGGGCGACGACGATTCTCTCCACCAAGGTGGACGGCCACCAAGAAGAAGGGGGAGAGAGGGCTGTCGAGTATGAGAGAAAGAGAGAGAGAGTTTTGCTACAATAGCATGTGTAAAGAGAGAGCCAAGAATGCCTCTCTATTTATAGGGTTTTGGGATACATGGATATCAATCCATGTGTCATATAAAATCAATGGATGAGATTGATTTATGACAATCCAATGGTCAAGATTGTTGTTGGTAAAAGCCAACAACTTGTGATTTAATTTTGATTAAATATATTTGATAAATCAAATAAATATAATACCAAATTAAACCACACAAATAGAGAGAGAGAAAATAAGGGAGATACACCTTCCTCTTTGGAAGGGGGGACGGCCACCAATTCCCTCAAGGAATTGGTGCCGCCCCCTCCTTTCCAAAAGGGAGGGGCAATCTCCTTGATTTTCTCTCTACTCAGTTTCCAACAACAATTTGTTGGTATTTTAATTCACCAAAATAATTCTCAATTAATTTTGGGAATATTGCAATCTTGACATTGAATTATTGTGAATCAAATTCACAACCCAAAACAAAAGTAATTTACATTTTCAATTAATTAAACAATGTGTATCCAATACACATTAATAATTAATATACTAATATAAATTATATTTACCTCTCTCTAATACATTATAAATCACATTTATAATATATTAGGAATAATTGGATATTACTATCCACATTATTCTTAACCATAATAATTAAATCACATTTAATTATATTGGATAATATCTCATACATCATGATAATTAAATCACATTTAATTATCAACTTCTCTTTGCTTAGATCTCATGGAATTGTTCTTAAACCATTTAAGAACAATGTTATTTCTCCTCAGATACTTGGAGATAAGGACAGGGTGATTGTATTGTTCCACGTATAGTGATTGGATATTGAGATCACATCTCAAATCCAGATCCCATGGACCTCTCATAGATGCTTGATTAAATCAAGACCGTAAACCTAATCTTCTCATTGCATCTGAATCTCATTCAGATCAATGTCCAGTATATGGACTAAGATTAGGTCACTTCTCTAATGAGAGGAGTCACTAAAATCCAGACCAGTTTCATCACTCCCTCGGAATGGAAGCGTCATGGTTATACAATCGTTTATGATCAAATCACCCTTCAGGTATTCCCAATACCTGCACATCCTGCATACTGGAAGACTCATGATCATCATGAAGATATAGATCACTTTTACACTGTCATCTTCATAGTCTGATCATTAAGTTTCTCAATCTTGGTCCTTGGGATATGGTACAGATCATATGCTTTCACAAAGCATATATCTTACCATCAAATTCATATCATGCTTCTAAAGCATGATGACCATGCATGGAATTTGGTCAATCCCAATACCTCATGAGTGAGCTCATGTCTTCCGGTTCACAAGTGAACATGTATGATCCCTTTGAGAGATCATATTACTCATATGCCCTTACATGCACACCAGCTCGCCGGTGTGTAGACCTTGATTAGGTCGTCAACCTATTGGTCTGCCAAATGTACATGCTCAGACATATAGTAATATATCTGTCTCTGGTCAGAGGATGTTTGCTTGTGATGTGACAGTATTCATCATAGGTCTTTGGTTATCTCGATCTCATTAAGTCAACTCATTGACTCAACTAATCTGATACCTCTGAATCAATATTCCTATGCAGAGGACCTGCATCAAGAGGTCGATCAGATATCAGTCTAATGAGATGGGATTGCCTTCTCCCACTCAGACTGAAGATCACTTACTTGTTAATCATTGATGATGCTTGATGAGTCCTCTATCTAACTCCTTAGATATTCATCCAAGCATCAGCCTCTATGATTCAACCATTGAATCAACAGCTGTATGATTATCAAGTTGGCCATGGTACATAACCCTTATTGTACAGAGGGACCTTATAGTGCATTCATTCATTCAATATCAGAAAGGGAGTGAAACAAAACATCAATAACTTTTATTGATAAATCATTTATTACAATAACATTTATTGTAGGAATGGTTCGCCTCGGGCTCACATTGCTAACACAATGGGGCCCAGACCCATTTGAACCACTTCCTGATGCAGTCAAGATCCAAGAAGACAACAAGATCATCGACGAGGGGATTGGAGGTCAAAGGTGCAAGGAACAAAGGATAGAAACACATTCAGAAGTAGTTTTGGGTCTTCTAAACTCCTCGAGAACCATTGGATCACTAAGAGAGGCACATATCTAATCTGGGTCGTCCACTCATCTAGTGAACCAAAGCCCAAAGTCGTTGGCGGTCAAGACACGTGGAGCGACGTGCGCCCACAATTTTTTCATTAAGGGGTAAATTAATAGTGACCCCTGCCTTTTGTATTTTACGTTGAAGCGTTTTAAATATTTTGTATGCTTTAAACAATTGTGTAAATATTGCTATGATCCCTTGGAGCTTCTGTGATATTGCAAGTAGGTCCCTTGCCATGCCACCTCACGTGGCAATCCACATTAGGTGCATGGTGTTTTTGCACATTATCCCAACCATCTTCCTTTATTTTTATTTTGTCCATTAAATTGTAATATAAGTGTAAAACTTTCAAGTATTTTCCACCGAACCTCCTTTAATATATTTTTATTATAAAATAGATGTTAGTATTGTTTAGTTTATTTCTCACCTTCTGATTTTTATTACATAACGCATGTGTCTTAAAATATGAGGAAAATTTGTTGTAGATGCTTAATCTTTTGCTAATAATTATCCATATTTTTTTAAGTATTTTAAAAAATTTTCCATTTATAAAAAATCAAATAGGAGCTAAATATTCCTTGTTTGCATAAAAGTACAAAAAAATTAGAAAACCTACTTTAAAATTTCCAAACAAAATATATAGGGATTTTTACTCAGAAAACCCTGTAATCTTTATCAATTACCTTCACGACCTTTGAAACAACTTAATTCCCCCTCGACCCCGTAAACTTACTCCGTCTTACCCCACAGACCCTGCCATTAATTTGAGACTTATTGGGTTAACTAGCATGGGTTTATGTTGAGTTAATCAAATCCTAGAAAATCTAATTGTAGGTTTTTTCCTTCTCTCTATTCCTTCTTCTCTCTCATTCCTTGCTCTTCTTGGGGAGAAGCACCTGGTGGATGACGGACAACACCCACTGTGAGCGAACCTTACACTAGCAAGCATCTTCCCAAGCTCCTCGTCATTGCTTACATTTAGGAGGAGATGCCTCATTATGATCCTTATCTTCATGTTTCCCTAGTGGCATTGCATGCGAGATCAAGGACCTCAACGACGAGATACTCGAGGATGATGATGAGGTAGATCAATGCATCTCAAATACCTACAAATATAGCATATTTTTTCATCCTTTTCTCACCTCCACTTTCCCACTGAAAGCTCCCCTCTTGAACAAGCACCAACACTCCTCCTCTAGCATGGCAAAATGACATCCAGATGATACACGCCAAAGTCCATGGCCACCGGAACACGCTCACTCTTGGTAGTAACCAATACCCGCAGTCCCAATCACTGCATGTCAACAACTCCTTCACATCTTCCCTCGTCTTCTTATTGTCATTCCATACATAATCCAACACAACTATAAGCCTTTTCCGTCTGAGCTCTTGTTTCACCTTCTCCTCCGGTCTCGAAGCACCCGGGATCTTCCAAGCAATGCTTGTCAAGTCAAAATCTTGGTAGACGAAAACCTAAACTATCGGCTCGAATTGGTTCCCTCTGGACTCAAATGATAGACCATCCTTGCAAGGGTGGTCATGCCCAGACTTCCCATCCCGACGATTGAGATGACCCCCAACTTGGCATCACTCCTACCTTCACGTAGGAGGCAGACGACAGTGTCTTTGTCACCTTCCCACCCCACGACGGAGTCTTAGATGATAACGGAGTGTGTCTGTCTCTCATCCGAGACATCCTCAATGTTTGTAGTTCCATCTGCGGGAAAGTGGTAGTTACCCTTCTCCTTTTCTATGTCCTCGAACCTCTCCAGAAGGTCGATGATCTTAGACCCGAAACGAGGAAGGAAGAAGAGGATGGCATCGAGGATATCGTCGACATCGAAGGCGGCATGTTTGAGCTTGGAGAGCCAATCAAGGAGGTTGGGATCGGTGATCGGGAGGGGAGATGGTCGACGGTGTTGAGGGACTTGTCAACAATGGACAGGACAGACTTGAGCTGGTCGAGATTGTCGCGATGGTTGCGGACATAGTTGTAGGTGCAAGAGTGGGGGTCTTGTTGGAGGAGTTCGTAGAGCTTATCGAGTATGATCCTCACTGTTGCGTGCTCCATGGATGGCAAGCTTCCTGTTCTTACACAGAGAGATGACGATGGATGTACTCGAGGACAGCGGCGAGGGTGGACAAAGGGACGAGGAGGAGGGTGAGGGGAGTGGCAATTATGTAAATTCGATTAATAAAATAGGAATAATGTAAAAGAATGTAACGGAATCTAGTTAGTTTTAATGGGTAAATGGACGTGGGTTGACCAGAGGTTTTATAGAGTAAGGGTTACCAAGTTTACAGGGTCGAGGGGGGATTTAGGTTGTTTCAAAGGTCGTGGAGGTAATTGACAAAGATTATAAGGTCTACCGGGTAAAAATCTTAAATATATAATATATATTAGTGTATATTATAAGGGGTTGGGGAGCATGCACCCAGGTGCATGTAATTTTACGTACACCGGGGTCTATATCTTGCACATTGTTTTAGTTTTTTGGAAAACTCCACCATGTAAATTCATCTATATATCCCTCATATATGTCATTCGAATTTCGTCAGAAACAGAGACTCCTATACCCTCCATCTAGAACGGGTAATTTTAACGGTCTTAGAATTGCAGTAATCGGCCCATTCCAGATGGAGGGCATATGAGTCTCTATTTCTGACGAAATTCGAATGACATATATGAGGGATATATAGATGAATATACATGATGACGTTTTCCAAAAAACTAAAAAAATGTGCAAGATATAGACCCCGGTGCATGTAAAATTACATGCACATGGGTGCATGCTCCCCAACCCCATATTATAACTCCCGAACGAAAACAATAAAATTATAGAAAACATGAAAATTTGAAAAACCTAAAAACTCTATCAAAATTAGTAAAAACTCTTAAAAATTCTACAAAATGTTTTTATTTATATTATTTACTATATATTACAAATGTTTTAGGAATTTTTGGAGTTATTTTCTATTTTGAAACCCAAATCAATTCGGTCTATTTATTATAACTACTGTTTTTTTATATTAAATATAAAAAATAGAAAAAAATAGCAAAAAATTATAAGAAAAACACAAAAAATGAGAAAACATTAAAAACACAAAAAAAATTTATTTTATAAATATTAAATATATTTATATTCCAAATTATATAAGCCTGCATATACTATATATACCTTATAATACATGAATACTAATTATTAGTAGTAGTATTATTATCTATAAATATATTATGTATTTTAAAACGTTTAAAAAATAAAAATTATTGTTCTTATATTTTTTATATTTCTAAATATTTTTATATATCATATTATTATTTTTATATAACTATTATTAGTGATATTTATATATAAATATTATATCGTAAAAAACAAGTAGAAAATAAAAATTTACAAAATTAAAAAGAAAACAAAAAATACAAATATAAAAAATATAAAAAATATAAAAAAATGCATAAAAATTAAGTATAATTAAAAAACACACATAATTCAAAAAGCAAAAAAAGTATAAAAATAATTATTATTGATTTTTATTAATTAATAGTAATTATACTTATCCACATGTGCTTGTGATGGTTCGGCTCCTACTACTTGTCATTTTACATCATTTGTAGGAATTTCACCATGCATATTATTCATTGTTTATTATATATCATGGGTTAATTATTGATGAGTTGACCGATTGGGATCCGAGTACCGCGAGAGTGGCCTCCATAGCGATTGCTGAATTCGACTTGTCAGACACCGTAGGCCCTCTATGAGCGTTCATTAGAAATCTCCTATAGATATACTCTATCAAATGGTGTTGTTACCGAGGAGCAATGTAGGATAGAGTATACTTGTATATATTATCATCATCTTTATTTGGATTTTATTTCTCTTTTTCAAAAAATTGTTTATCTATTATGACTCAATTTCATTGTTGACTTCTTTGTAAGGACCTGCTAGGCGAATATGGTCTTCTAGGAGACTAATACATCAAAGATTGGCAAAGACTGGCTCATTCTCTACGAGATGGTAGGAGAGAGAAAGAAGAAGACAAGGATTTGAGAAGAGCGCTCTAGTGTGTAATTTTGTCTTTATTTTTGTGAGAGAGAGGCTCTTTTCTTTCTGTAGTAAGTAAATTATAATAATACAGGTTGGACATTTGGACACTCATACTTAGCAAGCATATTTTACCAGGTGTCCATTTACCTAGGGGCTTGCGTCGATTTTCTCGTGGTTTCTTTGATTTCTACCTTTTGTCCACCCTATTTTCCCCTTTATTAACTTTGTTTTCTTTGTTTTGAGCTTTTCACCTTTATTTTTATTTGTTCGATGTTAATGAGCCCTTAGATTTTAGGAACTGCTTGATTGAGTAATCTAGGTCCAAACATCAAATATCTGCATGCACTTATAGTCTTTATATTTCGATTTAGATCAAAATTAAATTGCTCTTCACGCTAATAACAATTCTTGCTTAGGGTGATTTCATTAGCTTGCATCTAATTTAGTGTGATTTAAATTCCTTGTCTTGCATCCAGCATGGAGAGTGTTGGGAAGCACATTGAGTCTTCTATACGAGCATTCATCATTTTGACGCAAGGTTGAGATTTCCATCCTTATATCACCATGCATTGCTTTTCCATCTTCTCTCCCAATTTTGTACCCCTAAGTTTTAAAGAAAATCCAAAAAATCATTAGGCAAATTATTTAAAAAATACTCAATGAAAGCAAAAATTCAAAAATTAAAGCATTGGGTCTATTTAATAAACTTTGACCAAAACGAGAGAGGTGCGATCCTTGGAAAATAGAGACAAAATCCTAGCCTGAGTACTACCTTATTAATGATTGGATTAACGAAGTATTGATGCTTCTCACGTATGTGGGTAAGTATGGCTTCATCTACTTGTAGACATAGTCTGAAGTATTGAGCTTAGGCCATCCCCTCATGGGGGTGTTTGTCTCATCATTCCACATCCGAGTACCCCCAATGGGGGAAGTATAAGTTTCTCCTATTGGCTTCCTCCTCTATTCTTTGGTTGAGTAGTAGATCTAGACCAAATAGTAAGGATTCTCTTAAAAAGTATAAGATACATGTTACAAAGGAAGTGAGAAGTACGAGATACTCTTCTAGAAATACTCACTCTCCTATAGGGATAGCCTCTATGGACATGTTATAAGATTTTCTGCAAAACAAAATAAAATTGAGAAGATAAAAATATCCGAACTATTACAGCTTCCTCTAGCGTGAGTTGGTGAATACATTTGCATTGGTGTTTGTTTGAATTGGATTTTAGGTCAAAGAGCAGTCTCACACATTTATGCCCTTTTTCATTTCATTTGTTTTTACTTCCTTTTTGCCTTGCTCACATTAAGCCTTCCCTTATTCTTCTCTTCATTTCATATATTGTTTATCACTGTATTCCATTCCTCATCTATTATGCTTCTTTCGAGATGTCGACTCGTGGATGGCCTAGTGGGGACCCTATCCACACTTACATAGATTCCATGAATCCGACATCTTAAGAAATTCAAGTTGATTCCAAAGAACCTGGTTCAGACCTTGTGAACTGATCTCCATACTCCTTGACTTCTTCTTATTCCTTAATAAACCAGGACCACTCTTGTCATGATATTATCCCCTTGTGGATGGAGATTAATTTATCTTCATATCAAGTACCCCATTCACATCTATCTGGAATTAACCCTAATTCCATATCCATCTTTCCATCTGGTGCATATGATTGTCAATCTGAATGGGATGAATTTGAATGTGTAGATCAACAGACGAAACTGAACACCATGCAGATTGACTCCTCTGAGTTAGAGTCAAAGATGGGTCCTTAGAGAAAATGGAAGGGACCACAATTGCCAGATCACAGTCTACAGCCAGATCAGAACACAATAAATGTCCAGCTGCTTGCTTCCATACAATCCATCCAGCAACAGCAAACAGATCTGTCTCTTTCCCGGGTTGCCTTCCAGGACATGTTGGATGATTTTAGGAGAGATAGAGACAACAGAGGAGGAGGAGGAAACAATGATTATGAACAAGGAGATGGACCCCGTGGAAGACTATAAATGAGTCGAGTAGAGAAGCTAACAAGCTTCCTCTCAAAGGGATATACAATCCTGACGTTGGCCAGATGACTGAGTGCATACAAATTCTTGTAGTCCACAAACACTTTGATATCAACACTCAATTCTTGGATCTTCTTCCGTCTTTCCATGGGAATAACAATGAAGAAACATACATTCATCTCTTATAGTTTTCTCGCGTCTATCACACCACTCGCTATCCTAACATCACGTCAGGTGTAGTCAAAATGACAGCTTTCCCATTTAGCCTTCACGATAAGGCTTTGTATTGGATTAATCAATTGGATAAAGTCGTGACGACCTGGGAGGAACTTGAATCTGCATTCTGCCAAAAAATCTATCCTCTTGGTTGTCTAAATTAGATGCAAACTCGTATCAGCAACTTCTCTGAGGTACCACAGAAGTCTATTCATGAATCCTGGGAGAGTTTCATATATTTGCAAGAGAAGTGCTCCCACCAAGACATCCCTCGGACTGGTCTGATCCAACAGTTCTTTGGAGGGCTAACTTAGAAAGCTAGAGGCTTATTGATGTCATGTATGGTAGATCTCATTTCAACAAGGATGAGGATGTTCTCTGGTTGATATTTAAAGAAATGGTCAAAGGAGTGATCGCTTTATTCTCATCCCAACCATATCAACATCAACCCTGCATCCACCCTAAGCTAGTTAATATGGTGGAATACCAAGAGCCAAACATGGATGAGATATCCAACCTCAGCATTATAGGAAGCCACATGTCCAAGGTCTGTATTATTGAGAAACGATCACAAAACTTGGAGAATTTGTATATGATTGAATAGAGAACCCAACACTTGGACAAGCCGGATCAGATATCCAAGCAAGTAGAGTAGTTGGTTAGCACCATCAATATATTTACTGCGATTCTGATAGTTGCAACTCCTGATGAGCCAAAGGATCCTTCATTACCAAAACAACCTCAGCTGAGTTCACGACAACCCTAGGTCCAGCACGTATACTACGTGCAGACACCTGATCTGGCACCATAGTAGCCATCTCAGCAGATTATTGTATACTAGACAGAGCAACACCCCCAACATTTTTAGATCTATTTTTCCCACCACTACCTCACATTTAAGAATTAAATGACATCTGGCATAACAATGCATAACTAGCTCGTCCAGGTGGATAGGAATAGGTACAATCCTCTGCAATTCGGTCATATCACAAACCTTCCGATCGAAGGTTTGTCCAGCATCACCTTCCTTTATAGAACCAGTCTCTGCCATACCAAAATACATGGAGACAGAATCAGAACTACCATCAGCCAGCATACCGTCAGTACCAGCTGCATCACCAATATGTGGCTGCTCATCAAAATCAGCACCTCCCTCCTCAATTTCATCAACAACTGCTTCCTCCTCAGTACAATCATCAGTTGCCCCACTCTAAGAATTAAGAGTATCACTCCCAGTGTGATCAGCATGCTGAAGCTAAGGACACTCCAGTAAACCCAGCTCCTGGTTGTCTGGCTCAGCTCGTGAAAATCCTAGCATAGATGAGCTAGAAGCTCGATGACCTCACTGTGATCAAAACTCCCATTCCAGAGAAGGTTGAGGCCAATCATAATAGTTTCAAGCATAAATAACATGTAGTTTATGTTATTTCATCCAATCTAGTAGAGTCATGTATTTTAGATTTTGTGTTGTCTCATGTAGTGACTTTCAAGAGCGGTAAAACATTACAGATGTCTACCACACATAAGGGGATAAATAGAGCATCTTTTGGTGAGTCCTCTTCTTTATCAGTTGGAGCAGCAACAGAGCCAAGTGAGGAAGAAGATGATGGATGAGAAACACCAACGAATCACCACCATCAAGAGAATAAATACCAAAAAATCAACAAAAAAGAAAATCTCTATAAAGAAAAATGGAATAATGCATTTCCTTCTGTACGTATTCCTTTTCCAAATGGAATAAATAAAAATCAACCAATCCAAAACGACCTTGGAGGAGCCAACATCAGCAACAACTCCAGCATCGTCTAACAATACTGAAGCTCATTTTTATACGTTTTTGCATGTTGTGAATGATCGCTCTTCTTTGAGCTGGTATTTTGTACAAGATGATGTGAATAAGAACAATGCATTTCCTTCTATACAAATTCCTATTATAGAAGCAATGAAAAATTCAAAAAAAATAAAAAGATAAAAGTGCATTGTTTGTACTCAATGTTATTGAAATTATTGAAAATCTTGTCTTGAATATGCCACTAATGAAGACCATGGAATACATGTCCACATTGAAGAAAGGTTAGAAAGAAGAATGTATCTCGAAGTGTTAGCCGCCACAAGAACGTACACAGTAGAGGAGAAAAGCACATCCTTACCATGGCCACTGTGAATGCAATTAGTGATCTCCCACAGAAAAGAAAGACAAGGGAGCACCCTTAATCAGATGTCAGATTTTTGATCAAGTCTTCGAGCAAACCTTACGTGACAGCGGTTCTTTTATCAACCTCATGCCCTCTTCAATACTTTAAGAATTTGGGTTGGGACAGCTTAAGCCCACTCGTATGATCCTACCGTTTGTTGACGATACATCAAGGTACCCTGGGGTTTATTAGAGGACGTTATTGTGACTATGCAGGTCATGCGCTTCCCTGTGGAGTTTGTTGTCCTAGACATGAACTCTCCTGCACAGTTCCTCCAAACTCTCATCATTCTTGATTGGTCGTTCCTTCGAATTGCCCAAGTAATCGTTGGCTACGTGTCTAGAAAGATCATGCTTCTCTCCTACCGTGACAATATCGCCATGGATATGATTAGTGAGCCAAAAGACACATTTGATGAAAGGAAGCCAGAATAAGAAAAATATTGTGATATTGTAAACATTTATATGCAGAAATTATCTTTAAATGATTTATTAACATAGGAAATCTAGTCTTAAGAGGAGTATCTGGACAGCACAATCGACCCTTGCAACGCAATCAATTGGCAGACAGATTCTGAATCACTAATCAACCTTTTTGATGAAGATTCAAAACAAACCAGACATGAAGAATTCATTGTAGATATGTTGGGTACATTTCTATCAGAGCCAAGAGTGATAGAGGTGATTGCATTCAGCAAACCATTCATCAACCAGCACAGTATCTGAAGTGTCCACAGAGTAAACTCTATAATTACTTGAACTGAAATAGCTCCCGACGGGTCTAAAGTATCCATTCCTTGCAAGCGAAGAGAACATGTTTTCGATCATAATCAATGCAGACTAACCCCAGATCAAGAATCTCGACTGCTCGAGGTTCTAGAGAAAAACCACAATGCACTTAGTTAGAAAGTTTCGGATCTCTGAGGGATAAATCCAACCATGTGTTCACACCATATTTATCTTGAAGATGATTGCAAATTATTTCGAGAATTCCATAGAAGATTGAACCCTAATCATCGGGGTGTAGTGATGAAGGAAATCACAAAATGGTGTGAAGCATGATTCATTTAACCCATCTTTGGCTCAATATGGGTGAGCCCCCTGCATGTTGTTCTAAAGAAATCAGGGCTCACTATGGTTAAGAATAACCAAGAAGAGGATATTCCTACTTGAATACCAACATTGTGGTGCATGTGTGTGAATTACCAACGCCTAAATGCATCAACAATCTAAGGACCACTTCCCTCTATCGTTTATTGATCAAGTTCTTGAAAGACTAGTTGAAAAGGAATTCTTCTATTTCTTAGATGGGTACTCCGGATACAACCAGTTGGCGATCTTCCCTAAGGACCAAGATAAAACAACATTCACTTGTTTATTTGACACTTATACCTTTTGATGAATGCCCTTTCGATAGTACAATGAACCATACACATTCCAAAGTTGCATGCTAGTCATCTTTACATATATCGTCGAGAGTTTTCTTGAGGTTTACATGGATGATTTCATAGTCTATAGTAACAGCTTCAATTCATGTCTAATGCACTTAGACCGAGTGTTGCAGAAATGTCATGAAGTGAATTTGGCACTATCATGGGAAAAGATCCAATTCATGGTCATTGATGGGAATGTGTTGGGCCACGTCCTTTCCAACCGAGGCATGGAAGTCGACCCGTTGAAGGAGGAGGTCATTGCTAAATTAGAGACATCTCAAAATGTTAATAATGTGAAGTCATTCCTTGGGCATGTTGGATTTTATCAAAGATTCATTAAGATCTTCAGGAAGCTTGACTGAACCTCTCACTAAGCTTCCATTCAAGGAGACTGAGTTCAATGTTGATCAGTTGGTTCTCCAATCTATTTAGTAGTTAAATGATTTAGTCACACAAGCTCCAACCCTATAGCCAACCGATTAGTCTCTCCCATTTGAGAACATGGCAGATGTAGCATACTTCGTAGTTGGGGTTGTCTTAAGACAAAGAAGAGATAACATACCCTATGCCATGTACTATGCTAGCAAGACATTAGATGCTTGATGAGTCCTCAATCTAAATCCTTAGATATTCATCGTAGCACCAGTCTCTATGATTCAACAATTGAATCAACAGCTATATGATAATTAAGATGGACATGATACATAACCCGAATTGCAGTAAGGGAGCATTTATTCAATTAATCTCAGACATAGGGTAAAATAAATCATTTTATATTGATGTATCAAACATTACAATAACAATTATTGAAGAAGTGGTTCGCCTTGGGCTTACATGGCTAACATACAATTTGTGCGAGCTTTGACATACCCATTAGAATACTTAAATAGTGTGAACCACCAAAGGCCACGTTGTAATATCATTGTTGTCGTTCAACATCCATAATGGTGTCCACTAGATTCGAGCTTATAGTAGTGCTCGGTGATACCAGTGTACTCCTAAGGAATACACTGATACCATAAGCAATATGCTCCTTCCCTGAGTAGGTGTGGGTCTTCCCATTGGTAGAAATGGATGTTAGACATGAACTTGTACTTCTTGATTATTGTCCAATCTTGTGGAACCACCGCGAAGATGAGGTAGTTCACAATATTGACATACCATGGGAGAGATGTCATGCTGAGACTGTAGTCAACGGGAAAGGTTTCTGTAATCGGTGCACGACTTACCTGAGTATCTTGGCATTCTTTTCTGGACAGGTGATCCACTACCACGTTCTAAACTCTAGGCTTGTCTCTGATTACCAAATCGAATTCGTGGAGGAGAAGGATCCATCTAAGTACGAGTGCTTTGGCATCCTTCTTATGTTTTAAATATCTGATAGCAGAGTTGTCAGTGTAGACGATGACTTTAGATCCAAGAAGATAGGATATGAACTTCTTTAAGGCGAAGACCAGTGCGAACAAATCTTCCTCTATGATTGTATAGTTCTTCTGTGCCAGAGTTCCAAATAGCCATACTTTGGCATATGTATCATATTAAGAGATGATCTCCATCATGAGAAAGAGACGCCAATCTTTCTCTATAGGTTGATATCTAACCTACATCTTAATGCAGGTCCTCTGCATCGGAATAAAGATTCAGAGGTGTTAGATAAGTTAGACAAAGGAGTTGACTTAAAGAGTTCAAGATAACCAAGTCCTATATTGTATATCATCAAGATATAGGCATGCATCCTCTGACCGGAGACAGATGTATTCCTATATGTCTAAGTATGTACAATCGATAGACCGATAGTTTGATGGCCTAATCAAGGTCTATACACCGGTGAGATGATGTGCATACATGGACATATGAGCAATACGATCTCTCAAAGGAATCATACTTGGTCATTTGTAAATTGGAAGACCTGAGCTTACTCATGAGGTATTGGGACCATTCAAATTCCATCCATGGTCATCTAGCTTTGGAAGCATGACAAGAATATGTAGGTATAATATATGCTTTTGGAAAGTATATGATCTATACCAACTCCCAATGACCGAATGAGAAACTAAATGATAAAACCCTAAAGGGGATAGTACAAAAGAGCTATGAAACTACGAGTTTATTCGAGGTCTTGTAGTATGTAGGAATGGGTATTAGGAATACTCGAGGGTGGTGTGATCATAAATGATTGTATAACCACGATGCTTCATTTTAAGGGAGTGATGAAACATGTTTAGATTTTAGTGACTACTCTCAGTAAGGAAGTAATATAATATTAGTCCAAATGTTGGACATTGATCTGAATGTGATTCAGATGCAATGCGAAGATTAGATTTACGGCTTTGATTTAACAAAGTATCTATGAGAAATCCTCGAGATCTGTATTTGAGATATGATCTCAATATCCAAGTCAGTATACGTGGAATGTATACTCGTCCTATCCTTATCTCGATGTATCCGCGGAGAAAGTGCATTATTCATGAAAGAGTTCAAAAATAATGGCATTAATAAATGTGTATCCATTCATTGAGAAATGGATAATTAAATGTTATTTAATTATCATGAATAATATGGATGTGATTCAAATCATTTAGATGCATGATAACGATGATACAATATAACAAAATATGATTTGATTATCCTGGATATGAATAATGTGGATAACACTATCTATATTAATTATATATGATAAATGTGATTTATAATATATTAGAGAGAGTTATTTGTAAATAGTATTTACAAGTGAAATGTTGATGTGAATTGGATTCACATTGGACAACAAATTGAAAATGCAACTTACATTTTATTTGGGTGTGTGATGATGATTCACATATTTCCTTATATTGATGATTATTCAATATATTTAATTTAATTTAATTAATTCTTGTTGTATTTTTTACAATAAAATCGTTACCATTGAAAGAAACACAAATCAATCTCAACCAATGGATTTATGTTATCCATGGATTGAGATGCAAGGACTCCCAAAATATTATAAAAGAAGAGGCAGCTCTAGATCTTCTTTTTACAATACATAATTCACAAGCTCTCTTTCCTTCTCATCGTCATAACCTCCCCCCTCTCTCTCTAAAGTGGACGTCCACTTTGTGACCTAGCGAGAATCATCGTCATCGCTACGCCGTCATACTACCACTTCGACTACTCGTGGATATTCGCCTTACTCGATGCTTTCTGTATGCAAAGAAGACCACAAATTTCATGTGACAAAATCAGGAGATCTGTCGCTTGGATCAACATCTTGGATTGTGAGAAGGACGCATTTCATCAACACGCTCATAAGTATCTCCTCTGTCGGGTCGGACTTGACATAAGTAATCTCTTTCTTTAGAGGCATCGATCGCAACCACGCTTCAAGAGGTATTCCGATATCTACTTTGTGGTCCAGATGAAACGATTCGAGAAGTATTCTCCAATCACGTAATTTTATCGCTTTAAAAATTTTTAAATTCCGCTACCCCGAGCAACTAGTGCAAGTAGGCACTCTCGATCACATAAGTTGCGATCTTTACGCTTATGTGATGTGCTTAATGTTCTTCCAATAATATTTGAGTGGTATCAGAGCCTTGGTCAAGGTATTGGATATGATCCAAAATCCTAGGCGAATAAAATTTGTGTTTCGGTTGTGCGGGAATAATTATTTTTTCATTGGATGCAAGATTCAAATTGGTTTTTCTAAATCATAAAAACTACTATTTGACTATTGTTTGGATATGTTTTTATTATTAAAATGAATTTTAATGTATAAATACGTTTCGTAAACAGTAACATCTAATTCGTATTGAAAATGCATGAATATAATTCGAAGAGTTCCCACCATAAATATATTTTTTGCATGTATCCACAAATCTATAAGAAATTTATTTTTGCTTACTATCTTTCTATCATGAAATATAAAATAAACACTTGGATTAAGTAGAGAGTCAAACCAGCAAACCACTCAAAATTATTTCACGCGATTATGACTCTATTTGCCCTATATATTCCATACTTAGTGGAGATGGTCAAATGATGATCGGATCATAAAAACTCTTTGATTAATGTGATTGTTAAAATCATTGAAATTATGAATTTACCTTGAGTAATTATGATGCATATTAATTATAAAAATAATTGATTAATTATCATTGGCCATTGAATATATGTTTCATGAAAATCCTAATTTATTCTGTATTAGCTGTAGGACAATCTTTACATGCAAAACATGGTTGCTTGATATGCTTAGAAATTTTAGGATCTCAAAATTATTTTAAGATGCCTAATATTTCTAAGAGATTATTATATACTATAAGGCTAGTCGAAGTTTATTTATAGAACTGCAAGTACATTAGCATTATTTTGTATTGTTGTCAATCGGAATGGTGAAGGTGTCTAGCCCGGGTATGCTTGCTTGGTTTACTAATTAGTGCCTTGCATGTCAAGGAATGTCCCCTCCCAGCATAACTCCGGTGTACTAGCCTGATTCATTTTTGGGAAAAGAATAATATGAGTATGTTCAGTTCTACTCTAATTATTAAAATACAAAATTAATGCGTATTTATGAGGGTGTATACTATAGTAATATCATGCAAACCCTAATTATTTGTTGGTTGATTGAATTGGATGGATAATTGATTTAATATGATTAAATAATTAGATTCAATTAAACACTCTATTATGAATATTCACGTATTTCCCTTGGAAGAATTAATTATTTAAATATGATTCATAATAACTAATTAAAATTTAAACATGATATCGATGATCAATAAGTGACATCCACGATCTCCCATCAAGATGAAGGGTTCTGTCACCATGGATTATATGTAGGAGACACATATCCGAAGCGACAACTCCTGCATACAAGCACACATAAATCATGCTCTTTGCTTCTCGAAAGAGTAAGGTCATATACATAGTGACCCCAATATTGGTTCCTCATATTATTGGGGTGATATTGGATTGTTGATAATGAGTTCTCATCCTATTGACGGTTAGTTCAATTAACGATAGGTCAACATCGCATGGGGGGGTGGGCTCGGGTGTTAAAGATCGAATTGGAATATGCAAGTTAGACTTGCAAGGCAGAATGAGTTCCTTTTTCTTTTTATCTGAGTTATAGTTTCTTATATTATTGGGATGTAGCGAAGGTAGAAATGGAGATCCCAATTCTTGCTAGAATATAGCAATAAGTATATTTTTACTTTAAAAGTGATTAAGGGAGTGAACTTTCAGAGTTGAAACAACAAGTTAAATTTGATTAAAAATCCTTATTCAAAGATTTTCATATTGAATATATAATTATTTATATGTTCTAATATAATGCATTCTTAATTTCAAACAATTAAGTACATGAACCATCTCAATAGGCTTCTGGATGTCAACTAGGTGACCGGACTTGTCCTTTCTACAGACTGCATTTCCTATGTGTTGTCTAAGGATAAGTATGCAAACCCTAAGACACCAGAAGAAATCAAGTTCAGTGTAAGTATGATGAAGATCATACATTGCCTCAGTGTTATATTCTGGGATCCTTATATAATGTACTACAGAATCAGCATGTGGACATGGACTCCTGTCAAGATATAGTGCATAATCTGAAAGAGATGTTCGATGATGTAAACCACACATAGGGTTGTAATGTCAAGAAAGAAATGAATGCGGGAAGGGACTTCAGTCCAAGACCTTGTGATAAAAATGTTTGGTTACCTCTCAAAGTTGGAGACTCTCGAGGCTGGGATGGATATAGACTTGCACTTCGACTTCATTTTTCTGTCTCATGAATTATATGCTATCACACCATATAAAGAAAATGAGATTATCTAACATTGAACTCATTTCGTCATTACAGTTTGCATAAGACATAATGAAAGAATCCCTCTAGAAGTGCAATGGTTGCACAGGTCAAAGGAAAGCGCGGTCGGAAGCAATGTCTCGGAAGGGTCCGACCAAAAAGAAGAAGAGGTAAGGTGTTGTCTCATCTTCTAGTACTTCCACATTGATGGCATCGAATAAAATCGATGTATGTCATCGTTGCAAGAAGTCGAGGCACTAGAAGCGTAGCTGTAGATTACCTGGAATCTACAGATAAAGGTAAAACCCCAACAAGTATTAATTCTACTTTCATCATTGAAACCAATTTTCTCGTAGGACGAGAAGCTAGTTGGGTTGATGAATCTGTGATTCATCACTCTAAAAGTTGAAAATAGAGCTTTGTTCCCGAGTAAATAGCTGCATATTTCCACTTATATTGCAGAAGTAGCATTCACGCATGCATTGATAACATCTGCATTTTAGCATTCATATTTGCATAAAATAAGAAGCCAAATTCACTTGTAAATATTCACCTGTATATTAGCTAAAATACCCTATTTGTATATATTTTATACTAACTCCAAAGCCAATAAAACCAACTCTATAGTGTATATATTACTAACATTAATTAAAGAAAATATATAAAAAATACTAACTTGTTGACCAATAAAACTCCAATCCAAGTTTGAAGCTGTAAACCTTAAAATGCATATATCTCTCTCATACAACCTCCGAATTAGGTCTACTCACTTTTAAAGTTATATACATTCAAAGACCTTCGAAACAAGACCAATTTCATTAAAATCAGAGCTCGTGTGTAAAACTTGAGTTTTGGGCCCATTTTGTATATTGTACATATTGACCGAAATGCCCCTCCATTTTATCTTTTTATTTTCTTCATTATTAAAAATCCAAAAAAAATAGATTAAGTTGAAAATATTTTTCTCATATTTTTTCTATTTTTTATTTTGATTTTTCTCTCTTTAAAAAATGACAAAAAAATTATAAAAGGAAAAATGCGGTATTTTATATCTATAAGGTACCACCCAAAAATACACTTTGTACAGATGATCTCATTTGATTTTCGAACCTTCACAAAAGTTTTAGATCTCGTCGAGACGAGCAACTTTCGTGTTGATCACTTTTTGATTTAATCCCTTTTATTATTTCTTTTTTATTTTTGTTTACATTTAATTTTTGATTTTTCTAGGAGCGACATGTGGCAACTCCTGGAGCCGCCACATGTCACCCCATTATTTTATTACTTTTTATTTTATTTTATTATTTTCGGATTTATTATTATTTTATTATTATTATTTTAAGTAGCCTACTATGTTACTCTATTATTTTATTTATTTTAATCCCCTTTTACCTCTTCTCCTTTCTTTTCCCCCACTCCAAGCCACATTAACCCCACTTCCTCCACCTTTCTCTCCACTATCTCCATCTCTTCTCCAACTTCCTCCCCTTCTTTATATTCACATCTACTCCACCATTTCTAATCATCCACCGTTCTTGAGAGAATGAGAGCCCCGAGCCCCCTTTGATGTGTCATTGGTGACAGTTGTGACGCAATAGGTAGAGCGACGACTTATAAAGGGTAGAAAATCGCGACTCGTCAGTCATCGATTCTAGTACTTTTGTTCATGTATGCAATTTGCTGCATCTATTTCGGGAAACTAAGAATCTTGATGAAGGGGAGATAGTCATCTAGATGGGATTTGATGCAACTATTGCAGTAGGTGCCTTCGAGACCTGCAGACTATCATTATCTAGTCGAAGAGTCCTAGTATTTAAAGAGTGTCTTTATGTTCCACATGTAAGAAGGAACCTTATATCTGTATGCGATTTAGTTAGAAATGGATATTTGATTCTATTTGTAATAAAATAGTCATAAGTCATTATGATAAATATATTCTGGATAGTATTCTAACTTCATGTAAACTCTATGAATTGTGCATTGATGAGAATGTCATGAACGTTATTACCACTAATAAGAACCCTAAAAGAACGAAAGAGGATGGAAATCATTCTAACATGATTTGGCATCAAAGGTTTGGTCATTTAGCTTTTGATAGAATCAATAAATTGATAAAGGATGGACCCTTACATTTTTTACAGGTCCAAACTTTACCTACTTAAGAACTTTGCACTCGAGGAAAAACGACTAGGACGCCTTTCAGTAACAAGGTAACAAGATGAGAAGGTATTCTTGACATAATACATATCGATGTATGTGGTCCCTTCAGTACAACAACCTGAAATGGATATCTATATTATTTGACGTTTATTGATAAACATTCGTGATACATGTTTATGTTCCTACTACGTCAAAAGTCTGTATCCTTTGAAAAATTCAAAGAGTTCATGGCTTTGGTTGAGAACCAAACAGATAAGAAGATTCAATGAATTTGATCTGATAGAGGTGGCGAGTACTTGGTAGATGAATTCAAGTAATACCTCAAAGAGAGCGGAATTTTTTCCAATCCTACTCCTCCTAGAAATAAATATCTTAATGGTGCTGCTGAAAGACACAACAGGATCAACATGGACTTGGTCAATTCAATGATGAGTAAATCACATTTACCACTTAGTTTCCGGGATTAAGCAGTAGAGACTGCAATATATCTCCTGAATAAGATTCCTAGCAAAGATGTACCTAAAACTCCTTATTAGATTTGGTATGGTGCCAAACCTAGTGTTAGAGACTTAAGGATTTTGGGTTGCTTTGTCCATGCGAAGAACGTGGATGCAAGTAAGCTAGAGTATCACACTAGAGAGTGCCACTTCTTTAGGTATGTTAAGGACGGTATTGGATACCAACTTTATGACCCTAAGACTCGGAAGGTGTCCTCTAGAGATATAAAATTTCTGGGGGATGACTTCCTTAAGAGTCAAGACATAATTGAAGTAAAGGAACACATTGGATTCTCTGAGGATACTGAGCTTCCTGAACCAAGAAATGAAAAAGTAAATGAAGATGTAACAACCACACCTCTTCGAAAGAGTTTGAGGGTGGTTCCACCATCTGAAAGGTTCGGATTCCATGTGTCAGGTGAAACCTAAATGATGTAGCTTCATTTGATGAAGCACTTGCGGATCATGACATGGATAGATGGATGCTAGCAATGACGTTTAAAATAGACTCCATGCATAAGAAAGGTGTATGAACCCTATGAAGGATATCGAGAATCCTCGAGCGCATCACGGAAGCGTGACGATCGCATCGAATACGATCGGGGCGACTAGTCGTACTAGTCGCAAGGTGCAGCGGAATTTAAAAAATTTTAAATCAAACGATGAAACCACATGATCACGAGAACACTTCTCGGATCGTTTCATCAAACCACAAAGTATAAGGAATACCTTTGAAGCGTGGTTGTGATCGTGAGATCCCAAACAAGAGATCCTCCTGTCTCAAGTCCGATCCACGAAGAACGCACTTGCGGGCACGATGATGAGTAGCGTCCCTCCCGCAATCCTTGATGAAGATCCAAGCAATAGATCCCCTGATTTCGTCAAGCGAAATCCGTCGTCTTCCTCTACAGCAAGTAGCCACGAAGAAGAAGGAGATCCTCGAGTCGTAGAAGGCGAAGGCGAGAACTTCTCTCCTTTCTCAACAATGGTGGTCGGCCACCCTATGGAGAGAGAGAGAGAGAGCACGAGAATGAGAGGGAGAGAGAGAAGTAGAGTAGGCGTCTACTTGGTGTACATTAAAGGGCTAAGGCTACCCTCTTTATATATTAGTTTGGGATCCAATGGATCTCAATCCATGGTTCTCATGGATCCAACGGTCATTGTAATCCAAGAGCCATCCAACGGCTATGATTGTTGTTGGTTAAAAACCAACAACATTAATTTATATTAAATTAAATATGTGTTGAATTATTATCAACAAAATTTAATTAACATAAATTAATTTATCAAGAGATAATAAGTCAATAAATAAGAGGAGACAACAATCCCTCCTAAAATCAAGGAGGCGTCACCTATGACTAAGTCATAGGTGACGCCACCTATGATTATAGGTGGTTTTGTCTCCTTTTATTTATATTATTATTTCTTAATTATTTGCAATAATTATTATTGCAATAATATCTACCAAATTAATTCCAAATTAATTTGTGAATATTTCAATCATGCCATTGAAAAATATGTGAATCATATTCACATCCCAAACTAATTTGTAAATTACATTTCCAATTAATTAACTAATGTGGATCCAATCCACATTAATAATTAACAAATGTTATTTACAATATTTCTCTCTCTCTGATATATTATAAATCCTATTTATAATATACACAGATATTCTGGATAGCACTATCCATGATCTGCTTATCCTTGATAATTAAATCCTATTTAATTATCTTGGATAATCATTCTCTCAACATGAATCTTATTCATATTGTACTGGATAATTAAATCTCATTTAATTATCTTGGACACATTCTCATAATATGATTCTTATTCATATTATACTTTGATAATTAAATCTCATTTAATCATCAAAACCTTCTTGCTTGGATACTAAATTCATCATAGGAATTATTCTTGAACTCCTTCAAGAATAATGTGCCTTCTCCGCAGATACTTGGAGATAAGGACAGGGCGATTGTATTGTTCCATGTATAGTGACTTGGATGTTGAGATCTCATCTCAAATCTAGATCTAACGGACCTCTCATAGATGCTTGATTAAATCAAGTCCGTATACTTAATCTTCTCGTTGCATCTAAATCACAATCAGATCTATGTCCAACATTTGGACTAAGATCAAGTTACTTCTTTACTGAGAGTAGTCACTAAAATCCAGACCTGTTTCATCACTCCCTCGGACTGGAAGCGTCATGGTTATACAATCGTTTATGATCACATCACCCTCAGGTATTCCCAATACCTGCACATCCTGCATACTGGAAGACCAATGATCAACCTGTAGATGAAGATCTATTTTATACTGACTTCTTCAGGGTTTGATCACCAAGTTTCTCAATCTTGGTCATTGGGATTTGGTATCGATCATATGCTTTCCCAAAGCATATATCATACCTTTAAATTCTTGTCATGCTTCCAAAGCACGACGACCATGCATGGAATTTGATCGGTCCCAATACCTCATGAGTGAGCTCATGTCTTCCGGTTCATAAGTGAACCTGTATGATCCCTTTGAGAGATCGTATTACTCATATGCCCTTATATGCACACCAGCTCGTCGGTGTATAGACCTTGATTAGGTCATCAACCTAATGGTCTGCCAAATGTACACACTCAGACATATAGTAACACATCTGTCTCTGGTCAGAGGATGTGTGCCTATGCTGTGACAGTATTCAACATAGGACTTAGGTTATCTCGATCTCGCTAAGTCAACCCATTGACTTAACTAATCTGACACCTCCGAATCACTATTCCCATGCAGAGGACCTGCATCAAGAGGTCGATCAGATATCAGCCTATGTGAGAAAGGATTTCCATCTCCTACTCAGGCTGGAGATCATCTCTTAATAATCATTTGACGGTGCTTGATGAGTCCTCTATCTAACCCATTAGATATTCATCCAAGCACCAGCCTCTATGATTCATTTAATGAATCAACAGCTGTATGATCATTAAGATGGCCATGGTACATAACCCTAATTGTACAGGGGGACCTATTATGCAAATTATTTATTCTTCATTTCAGATCAGGGAATGATACTTGCAATAACATTTATTGCATAATGGCTCACCGTGGGCTCGCATGTCCTACAATCTCCCACTAGCCCAAAGAGCCACTAATGGGCTAATCATTTAAACCCACACTCATGTGACAATCATAGGCTATTTAGAAAATAGCTAGGTAAGCCGATCAGTCACTCTATTCCCGCGAGACTCTGCCAAGTCCTTTTACGGCACTTGCATATCCCCAGTAACAGTGCTCGCATCTAATTCGAATGTTGCATCTAATGCAACCAATACTCAATCTTGTCAGTCATAGTATCCTTGATACTACAACTCAAAGAAATATTATTATAACCAGCATGTAATTTCTATTATCCTTATTAGAATACCCTTATCCCTTGAGATCTCTATCTCCTAAGGTATTCGCAGTTAAGACCTTTTAGATCTCCATCTAAAAGTCTTAATTTCTTGAAGATAAGACTTAGAGATCACTATCTCTAAAGCCTTGTCATCTTTGAAGATATTGTTATTACTGCAATTAAGTGTTCTATATCCATAGTAGGATTAGTAACAATTTACTACTCCCACTGCATGGCAGATATCTAGCTTTTGTACACATTTAGCATACTTTTAGCTTCTCGTAACTGATGCACAAAAGGGCAACCAGTTTTTAGCATTCACTTCCTCAACTCTTTGAGGTGTTATCCCTTTAGATAGGTCAGTACCAAATCTTAAGGTAAGAAAGCCTTTCTTGGAATTTCCAGAAAATGGAACATGTCCAAGGTGTACTACAAATGTGACAGTCCCAACACCCTCTTTTCTTTACTTCTAAACACCTTCAGAACTAAGATCCAAGAGGCATCTTTTGAGATCATATCTCAAGGTATGGAATAGCCAGGTCATAAAACACTTATTATCATTCTTATATCATTCCAAATGATTAAGATATTATCTACATCTAGCACGATGAACACAATGGCATTCCCACTAAGCTTCACATGGTTCATCAAGATTCTATTTGAAATTATAACAATTATAATTTCATCTAATCTTATGTTCCAACGATAATAAGCTTATTTGAGTCCAAAGATGGAGTTCTTTAGCCAGCACATCTTGCATTCCTCAACCATGAAGCCCTGGGGCTACTTCATGTGAATATCCTCAAAGAGGTATTCATAGAGGAATACAATCTTGACTCACATCTTGAAGATGCCATAGTCAAATTGTGTAGCTAGGGTTAGCAACATTCTGATGGGTTTAAGCATGATCACTGAAAAGCAAGCCACATCGCAATCGATGTCTTCTCTTCGGTGTGTAGCTCATGGCTACGAACCGTGCTTTGAAGGTTTCTACCTTCTCATCAGGTTCCATCTTTCTATTAAAGATCCATTTACACCTTAATGGGTCTAACCCTTATAGGTGGATCCTCGAGGGTCCATATACAACACTTGTATATGAAGTCTACCTTAGACCTTTATTGCTAATATCCATCTTTCCATGTTATGATCCTCAGGAGCTTCATCACATGAAGTCCGATCATTGTCAGACTTAATTGACACAAGGAATACATCCTCAAACTCATTTGAAGAGGTATTAGTGTTTCATCTTTAATTGTTCCTTTTAGTTTCCGATTTCTGGAGCCTCATTATCTTCTCAAGATTAAATGAGTTCCTTTACTTCATTTTCATCTTGATTCTCAAGAGAGTCATCCTATAAGAATCATATTCTCAAAGATGAGATATTTTAAGAATCTCAAGGTCATAAAGTAGGTATCCAATACCATCCTTTATTTTCCTAATGAAGTAGCACTCTCAAGTGCTAGATTCCAGCTTACATGCATGGAACCTTATTAAGGATATATATATTGTAGTCTCTACTACACATATATACCTAGAAACTAATGGATAATTATGCTAAAATTCATCATTGATCAAATCATGTCACACATGATCTAATTGTATCTTCCTACAACTCCATTGAGTTTAGGTGTGTCAGGAGGATTTAGATAGAAATGATATTCATATATCCATAAGATATTCTTTGAATTCATCTAATAGGTACTTGCTAACTTGGTTAGATCAAATTCATTTAATCTTCCTTCAAACTTTGGTTCTAACCCAAAATTACGAAATCATTGAACATTTCAAAGGTTTCTCATGTGAAGAGAAGAAATCTCATATCATACATGATCATCAATAGATATCAAATATCTACAATGTTCACTATGATATAGATGATTCACATACATCAATATGTATGAGATCTCGAATACCTTGACATCTTACACCTTTCCCAAAAGGAGGGTGTATTGGACGTTTTACTTTGAATACAATATTCATAAGTATGTAAGATTTGAAATTTTAGACATTCTAAAGTTTCATCTCTTACTTGTCTATTGATCAAATCAACAGGCATATGTCCAAAACTTGATGCTAAATCATTGCCAAATGATCTTTATCCTCCTATTGATCTTATAAGGTTTAACTTTCAGTGTTAGAAATCTCAATGAACTATTCATCAAATTTCTAATTTAGTAGAGTCCACCAGATGCTAGATTATTATCTGAAATATATCCATCATAACTCTTTATGATAGGTTTATTCCAGAATTCATGTTTATTTCCAATATTTAGAAACAAACAATGAGCGTATTCTAATATCTAGGTCATAGAGACATTCTCTAAGACTAAGGCTCTCCCTTTAAAATTAAGAAGTATATCAATCCAACAGAGATTGTTGCAACAATTGCATCAATGTCTATGTGGATAACTATAAACCTTAAGATCAAATTTTTCCAGTTTTCTAAAACATGTGCAACACATTGCAAGTGTTTTTAGAAGATTGAGATACAATTATCAGACTTTATCTTATCAAATAAGCAAGTCAATTTCAATGATCAAATGTAGATATAGATTATTATGATGCACTATCTGAGTCCTTCTCTAAGGATTCTAGACAGACTTGATAGTCATACTATCAACACATCAAGTTATTGCAGTATAGGCATTCATCCAACTCTTTGGATGTCATATGGAAGTCACAGAAGTACAATCAACTCTTTGACTTTCCTTCTCACATGGGTCCGACCCACGCTTCCACTGTGCTCTCTTCATCTATAAACAACCATTGTTCAAGACTAAGGGTCTCTCATGTTAAATTCAAAAGAATTCAATGTAAGAGCATTTCAACATTTATACATGCTTCGTTAAATTTATACAATGTGAATATTATGAAGCTTCATGAATGACTAGAGTATAGACAGTAGAATGATGACACTCATCACATCTACATCCATCTAGACTCCTAAAACATTGGTTCAGGTAGGTATTCAAATATTTTGAATACATCATCTCTTTTGAGCCACCATTCTGCATAATGCAGAGAACCATGTCATTCATGATTAAATGTTTAGAGAACATATGTATGCCAGAACATCTTCTTAGATTTTATAAGGATTATTCGACAACTACGATCACCATCGACATGTCACTTCCAAATTACACTCGATGAAAGATCAAGACTATAGAGACATACAAATCCTAAGGTGATGTCTCATTGTCTTATTTAATCGTCATTCCTCATTATGTTGAGGAAACTTGCACATTGCAACAACATACATTATGTGTCCAATTGCAAGTACAATATCTGGATCATGAGTCCAATCCATGATATTTTACTGGTTATTATTGAGTATAACATTGAGTGGGTTTTATGAAGGATTATCTGAAATAAGAAATTTGCATAAGGGTATATATATTATATATACATATTTTACTTTGATTTAGGAATTTTAAATCAAATTTGTCTTGCTATGTCTACTATGAAAGATTATTACCTACTCGTCTTTCAAAGTAAGAGATATACTTACCACTATATCTCAAGCAAGATCTGGGATCTCCTCTCTATCTTTATCACATCCCAATAATATGAGAACCTGTGACTTGAATAAAGAGAAGCGGGAACACATTCCGCCTTGCAAGTCCAACTTGCATTTCCCAATTCGGTCTTTAACACTCGGGCCCACCACCCCTAAGATGATGTTGACCCGTTGCTAATTTAACCAACCGTCAACAGGCTTAAAACTCGCTATACGCAATCCAATATCGCCCCAATAATATGAGGACCCGATATTGGGGTCACTACGTATACGGCCTTACTCTTTCGAGAAGCAAAGAACCCGATCCAAATAATTGTATATAGGATCTGTCACTTCGGACAGGTGTCTCCTATATACAACTTTTGGCAACGAAATTCTTTGCCTTGACGGGAGACCATGGATGTCACTTATGTGATCCTCCACCTCTTATTCAAATTGAAACAATTAATTATCGTGAATCATATTCACATAATTAATTCTTCCAAGGGAAATACACATCTATTCATAATAGAGTGTTTCATAGGATATAATTAATTTAATCACATTAAATCAATCATCAATCCTATTATCAATCAACAAACTTTGAATTTTACTTGAATAGTAGGTATAATCTCAAAGTACGTATTATTTCGAATTTTAATAATTAGAAATACACTTTGATTTCTCCGACATTATCCAATCCCTACCCGCTGTCATGGCCAGTACCGACGAGAGTGGGACGGACCACATACGTTGCAACTGGCTACCCCAGCGATCTCCGACTAGACACCATATCCACCTCAGGAAAGGATAATGCCAGATAGATCATCATGTACTTTGAGATGCTCATCGGTTTTTCAACGGAAATTATACCATATAATATACATCAAAATATTTTTGATTATATTATAAGGAGATTTGCTAAACAAATCCCCAATCCTATTCAAGCAAAGGGTTTTGCATGTAAAAGTTGTCCTACAACTATTGTAGGATGACCTAGGGTTTTACATGAAAACAATGTTTGTTGATGATTTCAAAATTAACCAATGATCAAGATCAACTATCCTATCATTATGGATTAAGGGGATGTCATTCAAGGAATTGATTATCATCTTTAAATATTCCACAAATATTTATCAATAACCAATTTCAGAAAATTAACAATTAATTTTCATCAATATTTATTTGAATGACTATCACAAGGTTCATGATCAAAAAAATGTCAATTTCCAGCAGTGACCCCTTATCACTAAAATTAACTTATCTTGATCAATTTAAATCCAAAATTCGCAAAATTAGTGCCTTAAGATTGCCAACTTGATTTATTACAGAACCTATATGATATTTCACGCATTTCGAGGCGTAACAAACCGTAATTAACAAATTAATCACGTTATGTTCTGCAGTTCCCGCAACTGTGAATACATGCATATTCAAAAGGCCATATCTTGAGCAAATTAAATCCAAATTTAGTAAACTCAAGTCCTATGGTTTCCTTGTTTAATGGGGAACAAAATCCAATTGAATATTTAGTGTTTAAACAATTTAAACAGTGCCGAAAAAATCAATTAGACAGAGTTGCGAAAATTCAAATGCGCCAAAATTTTTTTCGCGACCATTTCAAACCCAAGTCGTCAATGGTTCATGGATCATATCCAAAACCTTTTTCGACCTATGGCTCTGATACCACTTGAAGTATATTGAGAATCCTCAAGCGCATCACGGAAGCGTGACGATCGCATCGAATACGATCGGGGCGACTAGTCGTAGTAGTCGCAAGGTGCAGCGGAATTTAAAAAATTTTAAATCAAACGATGAAACCACATGATCACGAGAACACTTCTCGGATCGTTTCATCAAACCACAAAGTATAAGGAATACCTTTGAAGAGTGGTTGTGATCGCGAGATCCCAAACAAGAGATCCTCCTGTCTCAAGTCCGATCCACAAGGAACGCACTTGCGGGCACGATGATGAGTAGCATCCCTCCCGCAATCCTTGATGAAGATCCAAGCAAAAGATCCCCTGATTTCGTCAAGAGAAATCCGTCGTCTTCCTCTACAGAAAGTAGCCACGAAGAAGAAGGAGATCCTCGAGTCGTCGAAGGCAAAGGCGAGAACTTCTCTCCTTTCTCAACAATGGTGGTCGGCCACCCTATGGAGAGAGAGAGAGAGAGAGCACGAGAATGAGAGGGAGAGAGAGAAGTAGAGTAGGCGTCTACTTGGTGTACATTCAAGGGCTAAGGCTACCCTCTTTATATATTAGTTTGGGATCTAATGGATCTCAATCCATGGCTCTCATGGATCCAACGGTCATTGTAATCCAAGAGCCATCCAACGGCTATGATTGTTGTTGGTTAAAAACCAACAACATTAATT
This sequence comes from Ottelia alismoides, assembly GCA_037367405.1. Classification (NCBI taxonomy): domain Eukaryota; kingdom Viridiplantae; phylum Streptophyta; class Magnoliopsida; order Alismatales; family Hydrocharitaceae; genus Ottelia; species Ottelia alismoides. Next base: position 772,550 of record JAZKJV010002512.1, on the reverse strand, counting down.
TATATTAAATTAAATATGTGTTGAATTATTATCAACAAAATTTAATTAACATAAATTAATTTATCAAGAGATAATAAGTCAATAAATAAGAGGAGACAACAATCCCTCCTAAAATCAAGGAGGCGTCACCTATGACTAAGTCATAGGTGACGCCACCTATGATTATAGGTGGTTTTGTCTCCTTTTATTTATATTATTATTTCTTAATTATTTGCAATAATTATTATTGCAATAATATCCACCAAATTAATTCCAAATTAATTTGTGAATATTTCAATCATGCCATTGAAAAATATGTGAATCATATTCACATCCCAAACTACTTTGTAAATTACATTTCCAATTAATTAACTAAATATGGATCCAATCCACATTAATAATTAACAAATGTTATTTACAATATTTCTCTCTCTCTGATATATTATAAATCCTATTTATAATATACAAAGATATTCTGGATAGCACTATCCATGATCTGCTTATCCTTGATAATTAAATCCTATTTAATTATCTTGGATAATTATTCTCTCAACATGAATCTTATTCATATTGTACTTGATAATTAAATCTCATTTAATTATCTTGGACACATTCTCATAATATGAATCTTATTCATATTATACTTTGATAATTAAATCTCATTTAATCATCAAAACCTTCTTGCTTGGATACTAAATTCATCATAGGAATTATTCTTGAACTCCTTCAAGAATAATGTGCCTTCTCCGCAGTACATGGAGATAAGGACAGGGCGATTGTATTGTTCCACGTATAGTGACTTGGATGTTGAGATCTAATCTCAAATCCAGATCTAACGGACCTCTCATAGATGCTTGATTAAATCAAGTCCGTATACTTAATCTTCTCATTGCATCTGAATCACATTCAGATCAATGTCCAACATTTGGACTAAGATCAAGATACTTCTCTACTGAAAGGAGTCACTAAAATCCAGACATGTTTCATCACTCCCTCGGACTGGAAGCGTCATGGTTATAGAATCGTTTATGATCACATCACCCTCAGGTATTCCCAATACCTGCACATCCTGCATACTGGAAGACCAATGATCAACCTGAAGATGAAGATCTATTTTATACTGTCTTCTTCAGGGTTTGATCACCAAGTTTCTCAATCTTGGTCATTGGGATTTGGTATTGATCATATGCTTTCCCAAAGCATATATCATACCTTCAAATTCTTGCCATGCTTCCAAAGTACGACAACCATGCATGGAATTTGATCGGTCCCAATACCTCATGAGTGAGCTCATGTCTTCCAGTTCATAAGTGAACCTGTATGATCCCTTTGAGAGATCGTATTACTCATATGCCCTTATATGCACACCAGCTCACCGGTGTATAGACCTTGATTAGGTCATCAACCTAATGGTCTGCCAAATGTACACACTCAGACATATAGTAACACATCTGTCTCTAGTCAGAGGATGTGTGCCTATGCTGTGACAGTATTCAACATAGGACTTAGGTTATCTCGATCTCGCTAAGTCAACCCATTGACTTAACTAATCTGACACCTCCGAATCACTATTCCCATGCAGAGGACCTGCATCAAGAGGTCGGTCAGATATCAGCCTATGTGAGAAAGGATTGCCATCTCCTACTCAGGCTGGAGATCATCTCTTAATAATCATTTGACGGTGCTTGATGAGTCCTCTATCTAACCCATTATATATTCATCCAAGCACCAGCCTCTATGATTCATTTAGTGAATCAACAGCTGTATGATCATTAAGATGGCCATGGTACATAACCCTAATTGTACAGAGGGACCTATTATGCAAATTATTTATTCTTCATTTCAGATCGGGGAATGATACTTGCAATAACATTTATTGCATAATGGTTCGTCGTGGGCTCGCATGTCCAACACCCTAGAGGATCCACCTAGAGGGTTAAAATCCATTGGGTGTAAATGGATCTTTGAGAGAAAGAGGCTATCTGTTGGGAAGGTAGAGACCTTCAAATCACAGCTCGTAGCGAAGGGCTACACATAGAGAGAGTATCGACTACGATGAGACATTCTCGACTATGGTTATGCTTGAGTCCATAGGGACACTGCTAGATATAGCTGCATATCTTGACTACAACATCAAGCAGATGGACGTCAAGATAGCTTTCGTTAATGGATACCTCATGGAGGATATTTATATGGAGTAGCCCTAGGGCTTCATAATCGAGGAAGGTAAAGTATGCAAGCTGAAGAAATCCATTTATGGGCTCAAGCATGTTTCTCATAGCTGGAACATCATATTTGATAAAACCATAAAGAGTTATGATTTTGTCCATAATCCTGATTAACTATGTGTATACAAGAATCTTAGTGGGAGCGTTATTGTGTTCATCGTGCTTACGTAGATGGCATCCTTATCAATGGGAATGATATAGGAATAATGACTAGTATTATGATTTGGTTGTCCCTTACCTTCGAGATGAAAGATCTTGGAGAAGCCTATTATATCTTGTGTCTGAAATGTTCAGAAATAGAGAAAAAAGGATTTTGGGATTGTCACAACATGGGTACATTAAGAAAATCTTGGAAATTTTCCATATGAAGAATTCCAAGAAAGGATTCCTTTCCTTAAGACACGATATCCACCTATTGAAAGGGATGGCTCCTCAAAGTGTTGAGGAAAAGAAATCCATGGCTGGATGCCCCTACAAATCAGTTGTGGGATGCCTGATGTACTCCATGATGTGCACAAGGCTAGACATCTGCTATACAGTAGGAGTGGTAAGTCGTTATCAATCTTGCTATGGAGAGCAACACTTGAACGAAGTGAAGAACATCTGTAAGTATCTAAGGTGGATGCAAGATTACATCTTGGTCTATGGATATGGTGATCTCTACATATTAATATACACAAATTATGACTTCCAGTATAATATTGATGATTGAAAGTTGACATCATGGTTTGTGTTCTTGTTGAACAATGGTGTTGTGATCCCGAGAAGCAAGAAGCATGCCACTGGAGCTGATTTAACAATAGAAGATGAATACATAACTGCATCGGATGATGCAAAGGTGGTAGTGTGATTGCACAAGTTCATCTTGGAGCTTGGCTTAGTTTTATCTGATACTTCCATACTGCTACTCTATAATAACACATGAGCCATAACTCAGAAAAAGGAACTCAGATGACATCAAAAAAGCAAGCACGTGGAAAGTAAATACCACATATTTCAAGAGATACAAAACCATGGTGACATTATCATCTACAAGGTGACCTCTGCCAACAACGTTGCCGATCCCCTTACCAAACCTCTGAGACAAAAGGTTTTCAACAACCATGTAATGAGTACGAGTTTACGAATTGTACCTAAATGGTTCTGAGGGTTATAGGAGATTGTTAGCCATGTTTATCCAAGGTGAACCATTTCCACAATAAATATTACTGTAATCTTTGATATATCAATAAAAGTTATTTATTTATTTCATTACCTGACTAAAATTAAATGAATGAATGCACTATAAGATCCCTTAGTACAATTAGGGTTATGTGCCATGGACACCTTAATGATCATATAGTTTTTGATTCAATTACTGAATCATAGATGCTCGTGCTTGGATGATTATCTAAGGAGTTAGATTGAAGACTCATCAAGCATCGTCAATGGATTAGTAAGAAATGATCTCCAGCCTAAAAAAGAAGATGGCAATCTTTCTCTATAGGCTTATATTTGGCCTTCCTCTTGATGCGGTCCTTTGCATAGTAATAGAGATTCATAGGTGTAAGATAAGTTAGGTCAAAGTGTTGATGTAACGAGATCAAGATAACCAAGTCCCGTGTTGTATACTCTCTCGATATAGGCATTCATCCTCTGACGAGAGACAAATGTATTGCTATATGCCTAAGAATGTACATTTAGTAGGCCAATAGGTTGATAGCCTAATCGTGGTGTGTACACCAATGAGCTAGTGTGCATACAAGGACATATGAGTAATATGATCTCTCAAATTGATCATACTGGTTCATTTGTGAATTAGAAGACATGAGCTCAATCATGAGGTATTGGGACCAATCAAATTCAATGCATGTTCGTCTTGCTTTAGAAGCATGAAAAGAATTTATGGTATAAAATATGCTTTTGGAAAGTATATTATCGATACCAACTCCATATAATTGAATGAGAAACTTAATAATAAAACCTTGAAGGATACAGTTTAAAAAGAGATCTAAAACTTCAGATTTGTTCTAGGTCTTCTGGTATGTAGGATGTATGGCTATTAATAATGTTTGAGGGTGATGTGATCATAAACGATTGTATAACCATGACGCTTCAATTCCAAGGGAGTGATGAAATAGGTTTAAATTTTAGTGACTCCTCTCAGTAGAGAAGTAATCCAATCTTAGTCCGAATGTTGGACATTGATCTGAATATTATTCATATGCAATGAGAAGATTAGATTTACAGATTTGATTTAATCAATCATCTATGAGAGGTCCCCGAGATCTGAATATGATATATGATCTCAATATCCAAGTCATTATAAAGTGAATGTGCAATCGCCCTATCCTTATCTCCATTATTCTGGAAAGAGTTCAAGAATAATTCCATTAATAAATGTGTATCCAAGTATTGAGAAATGGATAATTAAATTTGATTTAGATATCATGAATAGTATGAATGTGATTTGTATTAATTAGTTGCATGAGAATGATGGGTCAATATAATGAAACGTGATTTAATATCATGGATATGAATAATGTGCATAACACTATCCATATTAATCATATTAATTATAACTGTGATTTATAATTTATTATAGAGAGCTATTTGTATATAGTATTTACAATTTAAATGTTGATGTGAAATGGATTCACATTGGAAAATAAATTGAAAATGCAACTTACATTTTATTTTGGGTGTGAATATGATTCACAAATTTCCAATGGCATTATTGAAATTTGACAAAATATTTTGGAACTTTTTTTTGAAATAATTTACAATAAAAGTTGTTGTAAATAATTAAAGGATAGTGTGAGATGCATAATCTCTCATAATAGGAAAAGAGGGCAATACTTCCTTAAGAGGAGGGTAGATGGCCCTTCAAGGTGGTCGTCTACCCCGTATATTAGGTAGGAGTTTGCCTCCTTTCCTAATCCATTATGCCTCTTGATTTGATTGAATTAATTTATATTGATGATTATTTAATATATTTAATTTAATACAATTAATTGTTGTTGTATTTTTTGCATAAAATAATGGCCACTAAAAGAACACAAATCAATCTCAACCATTGGATTTGTATTATTCATGTATTGAGACCCATGGAATCCTAAAATACTATAAAATAAGAGGCAACCATAGCCCTTCTTTTCACAACACATAATTCACAAACTCTCTCTCCTTCTCGTCAGCATACACATTCCTCCCTTATCTCTCTAAAGTGGACCTCTACTTTGAGATCTAAAGAGAATCACTGTCATCGCTACGTCGTCGTACTATCGCTTCAACCACTCATGGATCATCGTCTTCCTCGATGCTTCTGGTACACGAAGAAGACCATGGATTTCATGTGAAAAATCAAAAGATCCATCGCTTGGACCAACATCATGGATTGCGAGAAGGACGTGTTTCATTAACACGCTCGCAAGCGTCTTCTCCGTCGGGTCGGACTTGAGAGAGGTGGTCTCTTACTTTAGAGGCTTCGATCACAACCATGCTTCAAGAGGTATTCCGATATCTACTTTGTGGTTTAGATAAAATGATTCAAGTAGTGTTCTCAAATCATTTGAGTTCATCACTTTTTAATATTTTAAATTCTATTGCCCCAGGCAACTAGTGCCACTGGTCACTCCAAATTGCATATGATGTGATCTTCACACTTCCATGATGTGCTTAAGGTTCTTTCCATAACCTTCATTATAAGAAGATGAGAAAAACCCTCAGCTCAAAATATTCAATGCCCCTCAAATTCATTCAAACTTTGGATGTGTTCGATGCACGGGACATTGATTTCATGGATCCATTTCCTAACAGTCGGGGTTATGAATACATCATGCTTGTCGTAGATTATGTGAGTCGATGGGAGGAAGTTATCCCTGCTCGAGCTGCTGATAGTCGTATAGTGTGTCAGTTCTTAAAGATAACATCATCTCCCGATTCGGGATACAGAAGAGTCTGATTTCAAACAAGGGTAGACACTTTATTAATAAAGAGGTTAAGAAATTAGTGAATGAGTACGGCATTGGCCATCAAGTCGCATCTCTTTTTCTACTCAATCCAATAGCCTGACTAGATTATCAAATCGAGAAATCAAAATGATCCTGTATAAATTTGTGAGAATATACAGAAAGAATTGGTCACAACTTCAGGATTTAGTTATCCGGCCTACAAAACTGCCTACAAGTCTCCCTTGGGCATGTCGCCCTATCGTCTTGTATATGGAAACCATTGCCTTTTTCCTGTAGAACTCATTCAAAAAAAAATTTGTTTAGTCAATATTTGTAACCTCGATTCACAAAAAGGTGGTCAGAATAGAAAACTAGATTTCAACAAGCTCCTAGAATTCTAAGACTATGCATATAAAATGTACAATGATAAGATAAACACTTTTATGATTGTCACATCAGACTAAAGGCCTTTGAACCTAGATAGAAATTATGGTTGTTCAAAGCGAAGTTGAAGATATTCCCAAGAAAATTGAAAAGTAAATGGATAGGGACTTACATCGTAAATATTGTGCGTGACAACGGAAGTATCCTCATACAGAATTGTCAACTGACGTACAACCCTTCATCGTCAACGGTTAGTTGCCAAAGCTTTATCTAGAGCATGATACATTCCTCGTCATTGTCGATTCAATGCAAGTTGTCTTGGATGATGAACATTCAACGGTCGCAACATCAAAAGATTCGAGTAATACATATAACAATATCTTTGATAGATCTTCTTCTTTTCTTCGTTTCGTTTCAATTTTCCAATTCTTTAATTCTTTGTATCTCACTCATTCCATTCATATGTGTTATGCTTAGTATATACTCCATCCTAACTATATAGGGATGAGTGAATTCAGGTTATTTATTATTTGTTCTCTCGCTTATCTCTCAACTTGTTGATAATATGTCTATTGATAGGGATATTTCACCCTAATTATAGGGGACACAAGTCGAGCCCATTGATTTCATACATTCTGATCCTCAATCATCCCCATTTTGTATACAATAAGTTATAATTAGGATTAGTTGATCCTAAGTATAGGGGGTATGACCGACTTCTTATTCTTTATTCTAGTCATTTTAGCATAGACTTTTTCTATACTCAACATGAGTTATGTCTTCATTTTCTCTTTGATCACTATGAGGACATAGCTCAAGCTTAGTATAGAGGGGCCATATATACGTTGTATATACTTTATCCATAACTCGTACTTTCATATTTTTAATAATATGGCAATATTCTATATTGGTTAAGGATATACAATAAATCAATTGCAAAGAACACACCTGTATAATAATTTTCAAAATTCATTATAAATACGACTAATAAACTAGTTCAAAAATATTTTGTATAATGATTTGAAAAATGGTTGTAAAATGTCTTGAAAAAACTCTTAAAATTGTAAGGAAAATCTTTGTAAAATATTTTCAAACCTTTATAAAGAACTTTTGTAACTATTTGAAAAATTTTGTTTCATTTGTTTGAATAAAACTTTTGAAACTCTAATTTACAAATGATTTGGAAAATGGTTGTAGAAGTATTTTGACAAATTTATATATACCTTTGAAAAATATTTGCAAAATGATTTTGACATTTTTTAAATATTTGTAAAGAGTTTGTCAAGTTATTTTAAAAATAAGTTTTTGAAATATTTGTGAACATCTTTTCAAATTATTTTGAGAACCTTGTACATAATATGGCAGATAAGATTCTTTGTAAAATAATGAATAACCCTTGTATAAGAAACCTGTGAATAACAACTAATTCCTATACAAATTCCCAGCGTACATTCTACATCCAAATTCTTGTGAATATGCATGTACTCCCATGTAAATATTTGCAAAAAATTCTTTTAGTAACTCTATTAAAAAAGCCCTAAAATTTTCAAAAATATAAAAATTTATTAAAAAAATTGCAAAATATTTTCAAAAAATACATAGAAAAAATTGCAAATTTTTTTAAAAAATACATAAACATTTGCAAAACATTTTCAAAAATCCATAAAAAGATCAAAATGGGTTCACAAAAAGATTTTCTTGCATTGTATAATTTCTGCATTTTTCAGAATAATATAGATAATTGAACAAGTCCAAATACAGTCTGAAGATTGGAGCTTGGTCTAGACTTTAATCCACCTAATCAGAGAACCTATTAAGGATTGGAATTGAGATGCTTCAGGTCACTATAACTTAATTCTTTAGATTCCATGAAACTATGTTCATTAGTCGATTCAATATGTCTAACTAGAACTCTTCATGGCATCCACACGATTCTTGAGACCGAGGCTTAACTAGAAACATCACATTTGACACTTATCTCAACCCATATGGATTGTTAAAAGGTTTTAGAGTCTATGTCGGGATGATACTAGGTTGTTTTAGCAAGGGTGGCTCAGAAACTATTCTTGGGGACTGCCAAAACTGGCACTTCAACTCACTTCATGTGGTATCGTGGACATCTAACGATTGGAGATTAGATTAAAACAAAGCTTGGGATGAGGAATGGTTTGTGAGCACAACTTATTCCAAGACCCCAAAATACGGGCGGAACAAAATATTCTATAATAATTGGGACAAAGAAGAATGTAGAGAAATGCCATACAAAAGAAAATATCCAAAAAGAAGCGTACCCCAAAAATTTCCAAAAATACTGAGCTTCCATAAAAAACCTACTTCTTGGTGAAGATTCGGTTATACTGGCTGAGCTTCATAAGGAAATGTGACTACACTGGTCTATTTCCACTTCTTTTCCCATTGTTATAGCTTCTCACCCTTTCATTTGTAAACTAGAATGCACCACTCCTTGGTAGTTCTGGTGTTTGTCTGGACGAGCTAAACCAATCCACACACATGGTACTAGTCATTTCAAGTTTGCGAGAGTATGCAACTGCAAGGATGTTCCTGACCAGGATATGAATTGAACTGAATAGAGAATTATGGAACTTACATGTTGTTGTGTCACACTTCGTAACCTTAATGTGGTTTCGAATACACTAAGAATCCAAAGGTCTTAACTGAGCTCCAAACTCGGATTTATCAAGACAAGTTTAAGAGTTAAAAATTATTCCCCTTTTTCCGTATAATCATTTTCTGCACTGAAGATCATAAGTGTTTGTTAGGGCTAACAAAGGCAATAATAGAGAGGTGATGAGTCTCCGTCATCACCTTTATTCTTTCATTTTGGCCTTAAATCCCTAGCTAAATGCATTTATATATCATTAAATTGTATAAAAATAACGCTTAAAAATTGAAACATAAACACGATATCCTATGTATTAATTCCAAAATAAAAGACATAAAATGAATTGTTAAAGATACTGAAGGACTCTAGACCCTGAGACCCAGTCAACATGATGACTTGGTCGACAAGGAATAAAGTAGGGGGAGATAGGGCAGAGAAACTATACCGAACACACTCAAAATCCATAAATTTAATTCATCAATAAATGCATTTTGACACCTATTTCATTTATCTATTTTTATACATTAAATAATAAACCCTCAAGATGAGTATTATACAAAATATATAAAAAAAATACAAAAATTATTTCACAAAAAAATAATGCATAGTGTACTTGCAACACATATAATAAAAAATCGTAAAAAGAACTTCACAGACATGTATCTTCTTTATACAAACTCAAAATTAACCAAACTCACTATTCATAAAATTTAATTATATATCTAACGAAGGTAATTTCATTAAAAATGGAGGTAAGATGTAAAAAATGGCTTTTAGGTCCTTATTGTATTGTATGTATGTACAGTATATTCGATCTATTTATCCTTTATATTTTAACTTTCTAATATTTTTACTTACTTGTAAATATTATTCAAAATATGTGTGAATAATAAACATATAGTAAATGCTTTAAAATACATTTAAATAAATAAAGAATTGTAATATAAAGGTAAACTATACATATAATATATGCATCCTTATTTAAATAAATAAATAAATAAAATCATAAAAATATAACAAAAGTGTGTAACTATGTAATTAAATGTATTACACATATATAAATTCTGTAAATACCATAATAAAATACAAAGTATAAAATACTCACTAGTAAATTAACATCTAAAAATAAATAAAAATTATAAAAAATACTACATAAATAATAAATATATTTTATATTTTAACCTATAATTAATAAAAACCATTTATTGTTTTATATAGAATTAATAAGGATTTAACTTCGCGCTTTTCCCTATTGTCCCACAAGGACCAATTAGGGACTTTTCATTGTTGACCTCGGGTCATCTCTTCTTCCTAGGTTACCTACCATCATTAGAGTGCATCTCATCCGTCTTCTCCCCATTTTCTCAGGTGATCAATCACTCAAACTGACTCGATTCTTCACGTAATCTCTGACTAATAAAACCCTAATACATGCCTAATCCTGAGACCTATTTTACATAGCCCTCATCAATCGCAAACCCTAGGTTTTTTAGCATTCTCCCTCATGTATAAAATTAAGCCCCCCCCCCCACCTTCTTCCCAATTTTGATCCCTCTTGCTTAGTCGTAACCATAGTAGGACTTCCCTGTAGAGTCTTTGCACTGACAACATGGTTCTCTAGGGCTTCTCGGCAAGGAAAAGGTGGTGTAGGAGGTGATCCAGGTCCACCAGAAGCTTGCTACGATTCCCTTTCTCAAATCCCTATTCTTTAGCAAGCTAGTGCTGATAATTAGGTTCTTTTCATTGTATTTCTTTCCAATAATGTTGATTAATTGTTAGTTTGGTCAATCAATCAATAGGGTAGCTTAATTTAGGGATTCCTGATTGCTAGAGCATTGTGATCTAGGTCTAATTCACATGTGTTCCTGACATTCTCCTCCTCCATTTCTACCTCCCTCTCATTCACATTAATATTCTTTGAAAAAACCCTCATCTTCCACCTAGATTTTGCAAGAATCGAGGTCTGACGAGCTCCCATCCACCACCTCTGTCGGAGCTCATCCGCCCCATTGCTCCCAACATGCTCTTAGCTTTAGAATAAGTCGAGGATCTTCACCTTGAGCTTCCTCATCTTTCTATGCAGGTTATGAGTCTTGACGAAGTGCCTGAGACAAGATCGATCCCAACACCAAGCTACAGGTACCTTTAGCACTCCAGGACCTTATCGTTGGCGATGGGAGCCATTTGAACCGCTTGCAGACACAGCCAAGATCTAGGAAGCCAACAAGACCATAGACAAGGCGATTGGAGGCTGGAGGTGCAAGGAATGAAGGATCAAAGCTCGCCCAGGAGCCATTCTTAGGGTGTTCTTCCAAACACCCCAAGAACTATTGGATCACGAAGAGCATCCCGGATCTAGTATGAGACATCCACTCATCAAGCAAATCGAAGCCCTCAGGTGTCGTCGATCAAGCAATGTGGAGCGTCGTGCACACTTGTTTTGCGCATCAAGGGGAAAATTAATATGTAACCACCGCCTTTTGTAATTTACGTTGATGTCTTACAAATATTTTATATGGTTCAAATAATTGTGTTAATTTTGCAAATCCCTTGGAACTTATGTGATATTGGAATTAGGTCCCTTACCAGGTCACCTCACATAGTCGTTCGCATGAGGCGCCCAATGTTTTTGCATGTTAGCCCTTACGATTTTCATTATTTGTATTTAGTCCATAAATTGTAACATAAGTGTAAAACTTTCAGGTATTTTGCACCAAACCTCATGTACTATTTCTTTATAGTAAAAATGCCCTGTCAGTACAATTTATTTTATTTCTTACATTTCTATTTTTATTAAATAGCTCATGTGTTGTAGAGATTGAGGAAATTGTTGTAGATGCATAATCTTGTCCTGATATTTGCTCATACTTTTGTTTAAGTGCTTATTGTATTTTTCATTTATTGAAAATCAAATAGAAGCTAAATGTTTCCTGTTCTCATTTAAAAATACAAAAAAATACAAAACATACTTTAAAATTTCTAAAAAATAAGTAATATATATTAGTATATATTATAATTCCATATCAAAAATCATAAAAAAATACAAAAAGAAAACACAAAATCTTGAAAACCTTTAAAACTCTATAAAATTTAGTAAAAATTCTTAAAAATTCCAAAAAAAATCCATTTCATATTTTTAGTTATATTATATAATATATATTAAAATAGATTTGGGAGTTTTCATACTTATTATCTATTTTTAAAACCCAAAATTAACGTATATATTATAGTTATTGTTTTGATATATTTAATATATTAAAAATTGATAAAACTTAGCAAAAATTATAAGAAAAAACACAAAAATAAATAAAAACATTAAAACACAAAAAAATTTATTTTTATAAATTTTGAATATATTTAACTATATTCACAATTATATTAGCCTATATAAACTATATATACCTTATAATACATTAATACATATTATTAACATTATTATGTATATATATACTATATATTTTAAATCCTTTACAAAATAAAAATGATTGTTCCTTTATATGATCTATTTATTTTTAATATTAATTATATATCATATATTTATATCGATAACTATTATTAATGTTATATATACATATTATATCTTAAAAACAAAAAAACAAAAAAATTACAAAATTAATAAAGAAAATATAAACTATAAAATATAAAAAATTAGAATATAAAAAAATTAAAACCCATAAAAATATAATTAAAAATACCCACAAAAAATAAAAAGTAGAAAAGTACAAAAATAATTATTCTTTATTTTCTTAAATTAATAATAATTATACATATCCATGTATGCTTCTAGTGGTTCATCCCCTACTACTTATCATTGTAAATCATTTGTAGGATATAATAAATTTTACCTCTCATTTTATTCATTGTTTATTATATATTGTGGGTTGATTGTTGATGAGTTGATTGATTGGGATCCAAATACCGTAAGAGCGGTCGACACAACGATCGTTGGATCTGACATGTAGGACACCACATGCCCTCCATGATTGGGAATTAGGAATCCCATATCGATCATCTCTCTCACATGTTTCTTCATCTGCAAATCTAAGAAAAATATTAATTCTCCCATCATGCTCGTCTGGAACTGTTCATCCATGGCTTGAAAGAAACCCTTGCAATAAACTGCATTAGTTGATCCAAACACAATATCATCAATATAAACTTGCACAAATAATAAATTATATAAAACAAACTTCACAAAGAAGGCACAACCTACTTTCCCCAATGTGAAACCTGTGGTAAGAAGGCATGTTCAGAGTCGGACCAACCATGCTTAAGGAGCTTTCTTAAGTTCGTAAAAGAATTTCCTGAGAATAAAAACGTGTTCTGATCTGGAGGGGTCTTCATAATCAAGCGGTTGCTTAATTAGCATAAACATTTCCTTAATAAAGCCATTTAAGAAGGTGCTTTTGACATCCAATTTATACATCTTGATTCCCTTGAAATAAGAGACAGCCAACATTATTCGGATTGACTCAATCCTTGCAACTGGTGAATATGTTTCACCGAAATCAATGCTTTCTTATTGAGTATATCCCTGAGCAACGAGCCTGGAATTGTTCCTGACAATTTTTCCTAACTTATCCATTTATTTCTTAAAACCCACTTGATTCCAATAACTGTATGGTTTTCAGGTCTAGGAAGAAGCTCATATACATGGGTTCTCTCCAATTAAACAAGTTCATCTTGTATTGCCATTAACCCATATTCAAAGTTGCAAGCCTCATCAACAAACAACAACTCTTCTAAGGATACTAACATAGATAGCGCAAATGTAATTAGGTGCGATCTTTATGGATTCCTTTAGGGATGTCACCAATAACCAAATTTGTTGGTGATCCCTAACAAAGCTAAAATCCTTGGGTAATCAATAAGAATTAGTATTTTCAGAGATACTAGAAGGACCTACTTAAGTATCATACTCAAATAATAATCACTATAGTTGAGGAGTCTTGCCAAAGTTCTCATCAAATGAAACGTTGACTACTTCCACAACAATCATCATTTTCTTATTGAATGGCATGTAAGAATTTCTTCTTAAAGAGTAACCTAAGAATATTCGATCTTTACTTTTAGGATCAAACTTGTCAAGGTTATCCTTAGTGTACGAATATAACATTTACTTCCAAAACACGATAATAGCCTATCATTGGTGAGCATCAAATATTGAGCTTAAAAGGTGTCTTATTTATTCTTGGTCAAATCATTTAAGACATATTAAACTAATTTTACAAACTCTGCAAAAAACTAACTAGGAAGATCAGATTCACATAGCATTGTATGGGTGAATTCCAAAAGAGTGAGTTTTTTCCATTCTACTACGTTCTGAGATGCTATTGTAGGTGCAGAAAACTTTTGCTTGATCCTAGCCTTAGCACAATAGTCAAAAAATTCTCATTATTCAACTCTTCACCATGATCACTTATTATCTAAGCAATGGTAGATCCCTTTTATTTCTGAATATATTTAGTTAGCTTCTCAAACTTGGAGAACATTGAGTCATGGAAGAAATGAACAAAACCCAAGTATAAAGTGAGTAGTCATCTACTATATCAAAATAATAACTACAACCACTTCAACTTTCATATTTTGTGGGTTCAAATGCATCTAAGTATAAAAGCTCTAACTGTCTGGTTGAGTCAATGTGCTTTTTGGACATTAGGGGTTTGCTATGGTGTTTTCGTAATTTATATGTTGAACACATGCTTACCTTCTTTTAGGATAATATAGGATGGTCTTCAACTAAGCCAAACTTGTTAATTATATGGATTAAGTTCAAGTGAATGTCACCTACAATTTTATGTCAGATTAAGGGTTCTTCTAGTGCCGCCAGAAGGCAATCTAGCGATGAACACTCATCGAATATAATTGTGTATATACTTTTGTGCCTAGATCTCTTAAGGAACAACTATAGTGTGTCTTCCTTAATAACTTCAAAATTAGAAGAAGAAAATACTAATTTGAAACAACACAAAAGATTATGTTTTAGACCATCTACCACGACTAATAGATTTTTAAAGGGTTTCTAATCATACCTTTGCCAACTATCATATCTTTGTGGTTGTTGCCAAAAGTGGCAGTCCCACCATTTTTAACTTTTATGTTGAGGGAATGACCCTTATCTCAAGTCATGTGTCGCAAACATCCCTTCTCCGTGATCTAACTGCCAGTATAGTCTTGTTCGGTAACCTTCAAAATGCGGTCTCGTCATAAATGGACATTCAATAAGTCTTTTATGAATAACCATGGGTTATGCAAAACAATTAATAGGATTTTTTGGTATCCTTTGCTTGCGGGCCCTTGGAGGGTTAGGATGGTTCCTTGAATTTCTCATTGGTTCCATAACTTTTTTGGCTTTAACTTAACTTAGAACTATATTAGATTTTAAAGCAGGATTATCTATTTTAACAGACTTAGAACTATTTCTCTTTTTTGGGTTGTACCTAAATACTAAATTCTGCTTTAAAGTTACCTCCTAATAGTTTATGTAGGTTCTCTTTACCCTTAGTGAACTTTGATAAATCATTAATTAGCGTGTGTACGTCTTGTTTTATCTTGTCTACAGTGGCTTCTAGGTTGCCTATGTTTGTGTTGAGCATTTCTAATCTCAGATTTATGCTATTTATTAAAAAGGGACAAAATAGATGCGTTCTCTAATGTGATCTTTCAAAGATCTAGTCTCTTTTGAATGATCCTCTAATAGGGTGTGTGTAGTTAATTTTAGCACTTTATTTTCATTTTTCATTTTAACCACTAAACTATGCATCTCAGTAATAGCTTTTTGTAATTCATCTCAAGAATGTTCTTTCGAAGTTACCTCGTTGTCTTCAAGAACCATGAGCCCGATCAAGGTTTCTTATTTACTAGAATTGTCCGATACATTCCAAAAGATGTTGATCTATCGAAGTCAGGTCGAAAGAATCCCAAGTAGCTTTGAAGGCTTTTCTCTTTGGATATTTGCAATGGTGTCAGTGACCTTTCCTTCGTTCTCTCTTCACTATATTCTTGAATATTCTTAAATCATGGCTTTGAGGTTCTTGAGCCCTGCTTGTCATGAGAAATTGATAATCTTTCGTGAAATGTCCATTCTTCTTACAGTTGAAGCACTTGAGATCAGTTCCTTCTTTACGACATTCCTCTTAATGATCTTTTTTAATTTCCTGGTGAGTATGGCATGGTCTTCATCTGAGTTATCCTCCGAAGTTGATTTTGTGGCATGAAGTGCAATACCATTAGCCTTCTTGACTTCGAATTCTACTTCAGTTGTCTAAATTTTCTCATCTTCATAGACTAAGAGCTTTTCTATAAGTTCGTCAACTGGGAGAGTGTTGACGTTGTTTGCTTCTTTGATGACAGTTGTAGTTGTTCTCTAAATAGATGCAAGAGATATGAGTGTCTAATTTATGGTTCTTGGTCTTTGATTTCACCCTTGAGATTCCTAAGGTTGTTGATTGTTGAGAATCTTGTGTGCATGTCTCGGATTGGTTCTCCACTTTTCATATTGAACAACTCAAATTTCTGCTACTATCGAGTGACTAGCGATTCATCAAGCTTTGTCATTCCTTTAGAGGTGACACTGAGCTTGCTCCATATTTTGTATGCAATCTTGTAAGCTGACATGCAATTGAACTCATCTACGATAATGGCACACAAGATGGCATGCATCGCCTTGGAGTAGTAAGTCTCTTTCTTTTGTCAATGTCAAAAAGAATAATTGCAACAAATAGCATTGTATACATAAATTCTATGATATTCCACACATCAACATTAATAGATTCTACGAAAATTTGCATGCGCACCCTCAAGTTGTTTCAGTTAGTTCTGTTAAAGTGCAATGGTGTGATAGTAGATTGGCTTTCCATGTCCCTGCTTACATTAGTTTCCATATATGTCAACGAGTAGTGACTTCAAGATAATGATCCAAGCTCTGATACCAAATGTGATTTTGAGGATTGTGATACCACAAGAGAGAGTGGATAGTGGTTCGAGACAATTTCAAAACTTTTTATGGAATATTCGACAAGCACAAGAATAATCAACCAAGCAATCCAATCAACACACATTGCAAAGTACTTTCGCGTGGAAATCCACCTGGGTAAAAATCATGACCTCGGTCACCCTAACTCGGGGTTTATCGATTACCGAGCTAATCAACTACTTTGTTAAAGCTCGAGATATTTATGTGGATATCTTAATCATCTACAAAGTGGAAACTTCACAACCTTGGATCAAACACGAAGATCAACATTACAGATCGTAAATTGTAACACAGGTAGAAGAAGAGGAGAGCTTTCGACTTTCTTATGCTTTCTTGGATATTTCACATCCAAGAGCTTCTTTGTACACTTAGGATCACACATCTAAAGTCATGCAAAAAGATGTTAACTGGAAATAAAGAGACGTAGCAATAATCTATTCCAGAGAGTATTATCTTCACAGATATCAAGAAATAATTCTCCAATAAAGAATAAAGATATCTAGAGATAAATCAACGTAATATAATTCATTAAGATTCACAATTTGTAGTACAATAAATATATCATAGATAGCACATGTGGATGATCAATATCAAGAAAATACTAAATATCACTTAATTGAGAAGGCTAGTGTTTAACAGAGAAATCGGAGGGTCGTACGGTTTCACAAGGCGGAACCGCAGTCGATGCGGTGACCACTCGAAAATCCCTATTCAGACAACAATTAACCCATGAAAATCAAGTAAAGCAGTGAAAGTGTGTGGAGTTAAAATTTATTATAACTCTACAACAAGATGTGTATAGGTGCAAGTATGTGTAGAGGTCGAACACAGGGAGCAGACAGGTAGAACGGGGCACTAAGGCACAAAATGTGTGAATGTGATAAGTTGTCTATTAATGCTATTTTTTTGTGGGTTTTTAATTTTATATTTTTTTATTTAATTTTTAATTTTATATTTTTGTATTTTGATTTTTTTAATTTACTGATTTTTATTTTCTTTTTATATTTTATATTTTTTTTATTTTCTTTTTCAATATTGGAATGTAAAAACTATGTAATAAAAGGGAGAAAGAGATATTTATAAAAATAGATAAAAATGTCCAAAAATTAGCAAATAAAGTCTTTTTGGTCTTTTTATACTTTTTTACTGTTTTTGTGATTTTTGGGTAATTTTTAGAATGTTTTTAGTATTTTTAAATAGCAAAATAAAGAAAACAGTGGCAAAAATGCAAGGCTGAAACTAAAATGGAGAAATAAAATAGCAAACAGTAACAAAAATTCTCCAAATTAATTTTCAATAAAAGATAATAAAACAAAGAAAATTCAGGAAAAGAAAACACGATTTTTGGATTTTTTATGAATTTTATAAATTTTTATGAATGTTTTTAGAGTTTTGTGATTTTTAGGAGTTTGGTTTTGTAATTTTTAGTGATTTTTGGATTGAAGTTAGAACACACCAAGAGAAACAAAATATATTTTTTTGGGATTTTTCTGGAGAGTTTTTATATTTTTTAGTGACTTTCTAATGCAAACAGTGAAGAAAAAGCATGTTTTTGATTTTAATAAATATTAAAATGCAATAATTATGGAAAATAAAAATATGATGATAAAATACACTACAGCAGGAGCTTAATATGATTTTTGGAGATTTTTTGGGATTTTATAGACACATGCAAAAAAAATACAAGCAACAAAAGGAAAATACATATCTGCAGGGGCGTTTTTGAAATATTCAGAAAACCGAGGGCCTCTTTGCAATATTTCCAGAAAATATAAAATGAGATTGAAATTCTACAGAACCAAATAGATATACCCAAATATGCAAGGGGTCCCACGCAAAATGCCAAGAATCACGCGCCCTGTGCACGTGATCTGGCCAGGACCCCCTTGCGTTTTCTGGAAATAGCGGGGGTTCAATTGCAAAGTTTTCAAAACATCATAAAGGCAACTGAATGCTTAGGTCTTTAATAATAAATACAAAAAATCTCGCATGTGAAATACGCAAAATACCCACGAAGGCGGATCAGACGGTTGGAGGTGTTTCACTAACACACGTGTCCTCGATCCGTTAGCACGTACCCCTTCGCTGATGAGGGGCTGCGATTAAATCCCAGGATAGATCGGATGGTCAGTGCTCGCAGGGATCCAAGGGCAGCTGTAGCACGGGAAGAACAACCGTGATCCAACGGCTCCCGGTAAGGCTGGAAGAATGAACGAAGAACTCGGCAGCGCCGAGTTTTGTTGAGGCGCTGGGCTAGCTTCCGACCACCAAACCTTCGACCGAAGGGCTTGTCCAACTCCTGCTGCTCCTCCCGACACCCAGGCGGCTCAGATCGAGCCGACGGCCAATGGGTGGCCCCCAGCCGCACGAGGAAGCTCCAGCCGGCCTAGGGTTGGTCTTGGGCAAAAAATGAGGCGCAGAAGCCTCCTTCGGGTCCTGCGAAAGTCAAATGAAGAGCAGCAGCACAGAGGAGCAAAAAGACCCGGCTTTTATTGGGAGAGAAGGTGGAGTGCGTGGGTGGTGAAGGTAGCCGGAGCTCAATAGCTCCGGCAACGTGGTTGGTTGCGAAATGGGGGCGAAATACTCGGTGATTCAATAGGATGAAAGTGTGAAATGGATGATGAGATGACCAGCTGATGAATCGACAGAGAAAATGCATGAAATATCATAAAAAATGGACCTCAATGGCTGTCAAAGTCAGAGGTGGGAACCTCGACGGCCTTTTGGCCGGAGATGATGGAACTTGGCCAATGACCACGCCAAGACCCGCTCTAGATGGCTGGTGACCACGATGTCACCATAGTCGATCAAGGGCACATCCTAAGGAGCTAAAACGAAGTCAAAAGGGGTTCAAAATCGAAATGGGGGTGATGGGTTTCTTTTTGAAACATGGTGGAGACGTGACTTTCAAGGAGGGATCACGGGCGTGTCTTCGATTCAAACGCCAAACCAATGCCTGGGCGTGTAGGCTCACTGGTAGGGCTACATTTTTCGTGAAGAGACCGACCTCAAACGGTGAAAGAATAGGCCTCCAAAAATCCGCGAAATTCAAGAAAAACTGTGTTCTGACACAGCCCAGACCTCGGTCAGAGAGTTGACCGAGGTCAACCAAAGAAGAAATCTGGTTGGTCCACGTGGACCAACCAGAAAAAACCTTGGAAACAATACTTATAAATTCAATAAAAATAGAAAATGAACTATTTAAATTTTGGTTAAAAATAAAAAAATGTTTATTTTTTTATAAATTATTTTATTATGATTTTTAATTATTTTTATGGGGTGTATAATTACAAGTTGCTTTTATACCCCTATATAGGTATAATTCATATATATTTGATTATTTGATTTTTATTCTGTGTATTTTAATTCTATTATTTTTGTTTCTTATTTTATAAAATTACAAAATATTTTTATACACTTAAATATATTTTTTTATTTTTCTGATATGTTTTGTATATTTAATAAAATATAAATAGGTATTATGTAGGTATGGGTATAGTTAATATACCTATGTATCAAATATGTATGTATTTTATTTTGAGTTTTATTTAGGTTTTTATTCCAATTTTAATGTACATAATTATTATAAGTATTAATTACAACATTATAAAATATAAAATTATAAAAATAATAAATAAATAATAAATTGAATATTTTATTTTGTACAAGTATACAATGAGGGTCCAAAACTCAACTTTCAAACCGTAGCTCCGCCAAATGCGAAACCACCGCCATTATTTAGCTTATTTTCTTCTATGTGCAATTAAAGTGAGTATGCTGCATTTGGAGTTGTCGTTTGTGAGATAAGGGTCTGGGAAGTTGGGATTCTGGATTCTTATTCAGACCATAACTTTTTATCTGTACATTATTTTTCTGTGAAATCAATTTTGTATTTTTCTTTATAAAATTATCTACAGCTTTCATGTACAAAGTTTCTTTATTTGATGTATGAAAAGTGGAACCAAAAATAGGTCCCAAAATGAATAAAGAATGAATTAAATAAAAGGAATTTTATTGGTATTTTTGGCCCTTATCTCCCCCTACTTTATTCCTTGTCGACCTATTCATCAAGATGCCTAGGTCTCGGGGTTTCGGGTCATAAAATATTTACAATATTTTATTCTTTTTCTTTTCTTTTCTTTATTCTATAATTTTGGCATTAAAAACTGTATTTTATACAGTATTTACACGCCTATACATGAATGCTAAAATGCATGAATTACGCCTATTTATACGCATTTACTAGGGTTTTTAAGGCCAAAATGATAGAATAAAGATGATGAAACATAGATTCATCATCCCCCTATACTTGCCTTTGCTAGTCCCTAGCAAACACTTAGGCAATAAGTGCAGAAAAGAAAAACAAAGAATAGAAAAAGAAGAAAGATGGACTAAATTTAATTGTCAAACTTGTCTTCACAAAATCAAAGTTTGGAGCTCAAGTCGGACCTTTGGAATTTTAGTGCGGGCGGAACCTTATTGAGAACCGAATTTGAAATCCAACAGTTCCTGAGAATCCCGAAACTCTGTCCAAGTCTCCTCAATAGCCAGGTCAGAAATATCTCAACTCATACACAAACCCTTACGACTATGAATCTGACTCGTACAATGTAAGTGATGGTGGCTCTCTCCAGCTAGAATGACAAAGAGACTGACTTCTCCAGTATGACAACCCAATGATTCCCCAATCCAATAACTCCATCCTCGAGGAGCGGGGTATTCCCTTCTAAGTTCAAGTGGCAACCAGCTCAAGAGGAGGGGGTGAAGAGAAGAATGGACGGTAGCCAGTGTAGCTACCTATCTGAGGATGCAAGACCAGTGTAGTCAAGTCATCCAGCTGCAGGCTCACATGATATGACTTTGGAACTCAAGCTTGCTTATTGACTTTACAACATATGTACATACTTTGCAGGCTTTTTATTTTTGTACATGCCTGAACTTTTTTTCTTTTTTTTCTTTTTTTTTTCTTTTTTTTTTTGAAATACTATTCACAGCAGCATTTACATAAGGAGTTTTTCCTCTTGAGCCAGTAGACTATCCCTCTTTTGAAGCTTTATCGCAACCCACAGCCTCCTGTCTTTAGACTTCCTAATCACTGGACGGGTTGGGGTGCACTTCCCTCCCTAGAGGAGGACAAGTGTTTCCACTTGTGTGCGTCTCATACCGGCAAATCAATCCCCTCACCACTCCAACTGAGTTGAGCCATGTGAAAGGTGCAGGTGTCCAAGTTAGGTCATTATCAACAAGAGTCGTGCGTGTTCTCCGAAATACTCTACTTAGGTAGTCAAGAATCCATTGAACCAAGTCCCGTGATCATCAAAGAATTAAGTCAACTAGACCTGAAGTACCTCAAACCCAGTTCCTATAAGGTTCCTGTTATTAGGTAGATTTGAAGGTCCAATCAAGCTCCAATCTCCGGATTTTATTTAGACTTGTTCAACTATCAAACTCAATCCGAAAAATGCGAATGCTATGCAATGCTATGCAAAGAATATTTTTGTGATGCAATATTCAAGGATTTTGAACTTTTTATGGATTTTTGAAAAGATGATGATGATGCATATGCATTTTTTGTCTTTTTCAAAAAGATTTTTCAAAATGTTTTTGGATTTTAATTTTGCAAATATTTTTGGGATTTTTGAAAAGAAAAAGTTTTGGCTGAAAACTAGGTTAAAAATATGTACACGGGAGTGCTTCTTATATTTACAAGAAGTGGATTTAAGAATCTACAAGGGTAAGTGATCGATTTTATACATATATATAGTGGATTCTGGTGTGATGTATGTATTCCTCAAACTTATTTGACACAAGCTTTTCACACAATTTTTGAAAACTATAGTCCAAAATAGTTTTTACAAACATTTTACAAACATGTACACACATTTGAAAATCATTTTGCAAAGTCTTTCAAAACAGTATATATAGATTTTTCAAATATTTTTGCAACCATTTTTCAATCCATTTGCAAATCATTTTTCAAACATTTTATTTCACACAAAAAAAATAAATTTTTACAAAACACACATTTTTCACAGGTTGAAAACATGTAACAAAATATTTTCAAAATAGTTTTCAATAGATGTTCACAAAGATTTTCAAACTATTTTTCAAACATTTTGCAAAAAACATTTTAACCTTATTTATTAATCAATAAATATAAAAAGAATTTGAGGAACAAAACACCTTTTTATTAAGGATTTTAATGAATTTTAAAGAATGATTAGCCATATTATTAAGAAAATACGAAAGTAAGAGTTATGGCTAAAGTATATACACAGTATATACGACCCCCCTATACTTAGCTTGAGCTATGTCCTCATAGATCAGAGAGGAAAGAGAAGATATAACTCGTACTGAGTATACGAAAATCTAAAGAATAAATGAATACAGAGATGAATGAACGAAAGAGAAGTTGACCGTCCCCTCTATACTTAGGATCAAATAATCCTAAGTATAGCAGACTGTGCACAAAGCAGAGAGGGTCAAGGGTGGGAATGAGCAGATCGTACTCAGATTGTCTCCCCCTATACTTAGGGTAAAATATCCCTAAGTATAGACAAGAAGAGGAGACAATGGAGAGGATCAAAGAATAGAGAAACTCGGGGTGCACACCCCCCTATACTTAGGACAAAGTACGTCCTAAGTATAGAATACTGACAAAAAGGGGCGGCACCTTTTCGGTAGATGAAGAAGATAGAAGAGGAAAAGAAGAAAAGAAGAAAAGAAGAAAAAGAGATGAAGATAGAAGAAGAGATTGTGAGGATGTACGCATCGCTCCCCCTATACTTAGGGTGAAAGAAGCCCTAAGTATAGGCAACGACAGGAGTGATGACACGGAATGATGAAAGAACACTCGGCTCGTCCACCCCCCTATACTTAGGACAAAATACGTCCTAAGCTAGGCAACCACGAGAATGGGTGGACGAGCAATACGGAAGAGAGACGGAGGTACACAACACGAATGTGCAACAGGATGGATGTACAGAGGGTCAAGAAGGTAGAAAGCGAACCTTCTTGGGGGACCGCTGAGGGATAGATCTAGTGTGGTGCAGGTCGACATCGGGGTCCTCAGATGACAGAAACCGATCAAGGTCGACAGGGTGATGGTCCTCAGTAGCCCTAGGGTGAAGAGGCACAGACGAGTGAGTGGAAGAAGTACGGCTAGGTCCGGCCTTGGGAGTCTCGCTGATATCAAAGTGGAATGGGACGAACTCATCATCATCGGAAGTAGTGTACTCGGAGTCGTCCTGTGAGGTGTCATCCAGGTCAAAATCAAAAGGCACAAAATCATCGGTGGAAGTAGTCGAGCTCTGTTCGTCCTCTATAATCTCAACCGGATCATCTTTCTCATCAAAAGGCCCGAATTTCTGAAGAAAAGCAACTAAATCAGATTCGTCCTTTGGCTCATCAGTATCTATGCGAACAGGAACGGACCCATCGGTGAAAGAAGTCGAAACATGTCCGTCCTGTCTAGTCTCTACATCTGCCCTCCGCTCAATGGTATCGATCGTGTAAATCCCGCGGATGTCATCAACACAACGCCAAGTCCCAAAAGAAGGAACGTCAAGGTCCATGCTTTCTGAGGTTTCCTCAACCGGGAGGAATTCTCGGGTCTCAGTGGAATCCAATAGACAGCAAAATTCTCTGATAGTATCGTTGAGGTCATGGTCCTCGAGGTCAGCCAAGATAGGTGAAGTCGCATCAGGTGCAGGTCTCTGGTCGGCAGTGGGTGCGGTGATCGAAACTTCGCTCTCATCAATAGGGAGAAAGCGAATCTCTCCTGATCCGTAATCAATAACGACCCTCGCGGAGGCGAGGAATGGTCGTCCCAGGATGATTGGAGAATGCTCCCCTGTGGAGGTCTCCATGGGCAAGACGACAAAATCAACGGTGTAGCTCATGCCCTGAATCGAGATGACGGCGTTTTCAAGGATACCCTTCGGTCTCTTTATTGATCCATCAGCAAACTGTACGATCATCCTGGTCTTCTTGAGAGGCCCTAAGTGAAGAGACTGTACCAACGAGAAGGGTATGATGTTGATCGAAGCACCGCCGTCTAGGAGAGTGTGATCACATGTGTGGTAAGAGACGGTGCAACTAATGAAAGGTGTGGTGGTGTTCTTTTTCCTAGGAATGGGACGATGTGAGATGGCATGGGCAGTGGCCATGGTCAAGATATGATGCTCAGATCTGCTCCTTCGCTTTCTCTTCTTGGGAAGAGGAGCAGATAAATCGGTCATGGCCTGCTGAAGTGGGGCACGGATAATCTCATGTATGGTGGCCACCACTTCGGTTCAGTCAGCATTTTTTTGAATTTTTGGACCTCCTCCATACAAGGGAGGAAGTCGGAATCATCATATACACGAGGCATGCCAAGAGCAGTATGTACATCGGCATCCTCGGGGTCAAAGGTGGGACGGGGTGTGAATGAATGTGTGGTCAAAGGGTCTGGCAAGTGGGCACTCTCCTCTCAGTCCGACTCAACCAAAGGTCTCCCGAACTCTTTTTGGTTTTTTAAATTTTTCTCATTTTTTTGTATTTTGGGCGATTGCAAGCTCTCATGGAAATCCTCAAATGAATCCTCATCCTCAAAGCATGGAGCAACATTCTGGTTCTTATTTTCACTAAATAGATTACTCATCCTCGATTTCATTTGCTCCATCATCTGATTCAAGGTTTTAAGTGTGGACATCATGAAAGGTGACTCCAAAATCTCAGGATCGGGTGTGTCAAATGTGGGCAGTGGGTGTGGACAAAAATCACATTCCGGATCAGGATACTCAAGAAAGAGCGGGTTGTCGAAATGTGTAGGCGATAGTGGTGGAAATGAATGGTGAAGGTCAAAGTCCGAGTCCTGAAATATTGGGTTGGTCGGATATGTACAAAAATCAGGAGCAAAGTCCTCCTGGAAAAAGTGAGGTGGATCGGCTGGAGTGAAGGAGGGATCTGCAAAATTCAGATAAAATACGCTCCAGTCGGCCATCTCGAAACAAAAGAAAATGATCAGGAGAGCACGATGGTCAATTCAAGAGAAGTGAGAAGAAAGGCGCAAGTGCGCAGAAGCGATATAGGACACACAAAACAATCACAGACAAAAATGAAATAAATCAAACCCTCAATTCACCTACTCAACTCGGTAGAGACCACAAAGAGCGGTCTTTTTATCTTGTTTGTTTTAGAGTTAGGCGAGAAGTCAAAATATTGCGCAAACACTTAGGGGGCTGAATATGGGATTTGAGCAGTAATCCTTAGTGTGTGCGCGAGCAAGTAGAAGCGAAGACAATGAGGGTATTACTCGCCCCAAGACAATATTTTCTTTTTGATGGATTTTAGGGTCGAGTAATATTAACAGTCCCAATTTTATTGGTTGTCACTTTTTTTGGATTTTTAGTAAAAATGCACGTTCCTATCGGGGAGTCAATTCCTTTAAGCTCCTAGGTGATCAAAATCAGAGGTAGAGGAACGGGAAAGCAATGCAAGCGGCAAAACGATGATGAATGGTAAAGCGTAAATGCTCACCTTGCCCCCAGCACTCTACATGCAAGGATGCTCAGCAGAATTGAAACCTATCTATATGCAAATGCAAGCCGATGAAATCGCCCCAAGTTTCAGAAATTGCTATTATCGTGAAGAACCACAAGCTGACCACCAACCCTCAATCCTAATGTCCGGTCTAGGCTCACCCCTCCTCTGCTCAACACATTTGAGTTAGGAGAAACCGCTTGTGTGGGAATGAGCTCGCGGCGCGTGGATCGAAAGCTAATGATCAACTGTTTAAAATTTTGACTAAGTCCAAACGAGAATATAGGTGCATGCAAAGTATTAGGTGTTTGGCCTTAATCTATCGCAAGCAATCCTAAAACTAGGGGCTCAATCACACAAAATAAATAAAATCGAAAAACAAAACAAATAAAAAGAATGCGAGAAAAGCCGACGAAAACCGCGGTGAGCCCCCAAGTGAACAATCACTTGGAAATTAGGCTCAAGAGTCCAAGTTCGGGGGTACCTGTATTATTACAAATATAGCGGTCTCTCTCTCGCAAAAATTACAAAAATAAATGCATGAAATAAATTCTACAACTAAAGTAGAGCTCGGTCTTCAAAATTTCCTCTTCGTCTCCTCGGTGCTCGGTGGGCTAGAGCCGGCTTCACGTGGGTGCGTAAGCGCCTAGGGTGGAGCGCCTCCCTCGATCCGCGGTTCCTCGCACAAAGTCAATAAAAGAGAAGGTTAGACAGCTCAATAGATATATCAAAAATAAAGAAAATAAAATAGCAAAAATGAAAGCCACGAAATAGACAATAAATCACAAACACAAACAAGACACGAACTACGCGCTGTTGCTCCCCGGCAACGGCGCCATTTGTTTAACAGAGAAATCGGAGGGTCGTACGGTTTCACAAGGCGGAACCGCAGTCGATGCGGTGACCACTCGAAAATCCTTATTCAGACAACAATTAACCCACGACAATCAAGTAAAGCAGTGAAAGTGTGTGGAGTTAAAATTTATTATAACTCTACAACATGATGTGTATAGGTGCAAGTATGTGTAGAGGTCGAACACAGGGAGCAGACATGTAGAACGGGGCACTAAGGCACAAAATGTGTGAATGTGATAAGTTGTCTATTAATGCTATTTTTTGTGGGTTTTTAATTTTATAATTTTTTTATTTAATTTTTAATTTTTTATTTTTGTATTTTGATTTTTTTTAATTTACTGATTTTTATTTTCTTTTTTATATTTTATATTTTTTTTATTTTCTTTTTCAATATTGGAATGTAAAAACTATGTAATAAAAGGGAGAAAGAGATATTTATAAAAATAGATAAAAATGTCCAAAAATTAGCAAATAAAGTCTTTTTGGTCTTTTTATACTTTTTTACTGTTTTTGTGATTTTTGGGTAATTTTTAGAATGTTTTTAGTATCTTTAAATAGCAAAATAAAGAAAACAGTGGCAAAATTGCAAGGTTGAGACTAAAATGGAGAAATAAAATAGCAAACAGTAACAAAAATTCTCCAAATTAATTTTGAATAAAAGATAATAAAACAAAGAAAATTCAGGAAAAGAAAACACGATTTTTGGATTTTTTATGAATTTTATAAATTTTTATGAATGTTTTTAGAGTTTTGTGAGTTTTAGGAGTTTGGTTTTGTAATTTTTAGTGATTTTTGGATTGAAGTTAGAACACACCAAGAGAAACAAAATATATTTTTTTGGGATTTTTCTGGAGAGTTTTTATATTTTTTAGTGATTTTCTAATGCAAACAGTGAAGAAAAAGCATGTTTTTGATTTTTAATAAATAATAAAATGCAATAATTATGGAAAATAAAAATATGTATGATAAACTACACTACAGCAGGAGCTTAATGTGATTTTTGGAGATTTTTTGGGATTTTATAGACACATGCAAAAAAAATACAAGCAACAAAAGGAAAATACATATCTGCAGGGGCGTTTTTGAAATATTCAGAAAATCCAAGGGCCTCTTTGCAATATTTCCAGAAAATATAAAATGATATTGAAATTCTACAGAACCAAATAGATATACCCAAATATGCAAGAGGTCCCACACAAAATGCCAAGAATCACGCGCCCTGTGCACGTGATCTGGCCATGACCCCCTTGCATTTTCTTGAAATAGCGGGGGTTCAATTGCAAAGTTTTCAAAACATCATAAAGGCAACTGAATGCTTAGGTCTTTAATAATAAATACAAAAAATCTCACGGGTGAAATACACAAAATACCCACGAAGGCGGATTAGACGGTTGGAGGTGTTTCACTAACACACGTGTCCTCGATCCGTTAGCACGTACCCCTTCGCTGATGAGGGGCTGCGATTAAATCCCGGGATAGATCGGACGGTCAGTGCTCGCAGGGATCCAAGGGCAACTGTAGCACGAGAAGAACAGCCGTGATCCAACGGCTCCCGGTAAGGCTGGAAGAACGAACGAAGAACTCGGCAGCGCCGAGTTTTGTTGAGGCGCTAGGCTAGCTTCCGACCACCAAACCTTCGACCGAAGGACTTTTTCAACTCCTGCTGCTCCTCGCGACACCCAGGCAGCTCAGATCGAGCCGACGGCCAATGGGTGGCCCCCAGCCGCACGAGGAAGCTCCAGCCGGCCTGGGGTTGGTCTTGGGCAAAAAACGAGGCGCAGAAGCCTCCTTCGGGTCCTGCGAAAGTAAAATGAAGAGCAGCAGCACATAAGAGCAAAAAGACCCGGCTTTTATTGGGAGAGAAGGTGGAGTGTGTGGGTGGTGAAGGTAGCCGGAGCTCAAGAGCTCCGGCAACGTGGTTGGTTGCGAAATGGGGGCGAAATACTCGGTGATTCAATAGGATGAAAGTGCGAAATGGATCATGAGATGATCAGCTGATGAATCGGCAGAGAAAATGCACGAAATATCATAAAAACGGACCTCAATGGCTGTCAAAGTCAGAGGTGGGAACCTCGACGACCTTTTGGCCGGAGATGATGGAACATGGCCAATGACCATGCCAAGACCCGCTCTAGATGGCTGGAGACCACGCTGTTACCATAGTTGATCAGGAGAACATCCTAAGGAGCCAAAACGAAGTCAAAAGGGGTTCAAAATCGAAATGGGGGTGATGGGTTTCTTTTTCTTTTTGAAACATGGTGGAGACGTGACTTTCAAGGAGGGATCACGGGCGTGTCTTCGATTCAAACGCCAAACCAATGCCTGGGCGTGTAGGCTCACTGGTAGGGCTACATTTTTCGTGAAGAGACCGACCTCAAACGGTGAAAGAATCGACCTCCAAAAATCCGTGAAATCTAAGAAAAACTGTGTTCTGACACAGCCCAGACCTCGGTCAGAGAGTTGACCGAGGTCAACCAAAGAAGAAATCTGGTTGGTCCACGTGGACCAACAAGAAAAAACCTTGGAAAAAATACTTATAAATTCAATAAAAAATAGAAAATGAATTATTTAAATTTTGGTTAAAAATAAAAAATGTTTATTTTTTTTATAAATTATTTTATTATGATTTTTAATTATTTTTATGGGGTGTATAATTACAAGTTGCTTTTATACCCCTATATAGGTATAATTCCTATATATTTGATTATTTGATTTTTATTCTGTGTATTTTAATTCTATTATTTTTGTTTCTTCTTTTATAAAATTACAAAATATTTGTATACACTTAAATATATTTTTATTTTATTTTCCTGATATGTTTTGTATATTTAATAAAATATAAATAGGTATTATGTAGGTATGGGTATAGTTAATATACCTATGTATCAAATATGTATGTACTTTATTTTGAGTTTTATTTAGGTTTTTATTGCAATTTTAATGTACATAATTATTATAAGTATTAATTACAACATTATAAAATATAAAATTATAAAAATAATAAATAAATAATAAATTGAATATTTTATTTTGTACAAGTATACAATGAGGGTCCAAAACTCAACTTTCAAACCGTAGCTCCGCCAAATGCGAAACCATCGCCATTATTTAGCTTATTTTCTTCTATGTACAATTAAAGTGAGTATGCTGCATTTGGAGTTGTCGTTTGTTAGATACGGGTCTGGGAAGTTGGGATTTTGGATTCTTATTCAGACCATAACTTTTTATCTGTACATTATTTTTCTGTGAAATAAATTTTCTATTTTTCTTTATAAAATTATCTACAACTTTCATGTACAAAGTTTCTTTATTTGATGTATGAAAAGTGGAACCAAAAATAGGTCCCAAAATGAATAAAGAATGAATTAAATAAAAGGAATTTTATTGGTATTTTTGGCCCTTATCTCCCCCTACTTTATTCCTTGTCGACCAATTCATCAAGATGCCTAGGTCTCGGGGTTTCGGGTCATAAAATATTTACAATATTTTATTCTTTTTCTTTTCCTTTCTTTATTCTATAATTTTGGCATTAAAAACCGTATTTTATACAGTATTTACACACCTATACATGAATGCTAAAATGCATGAATTACGCCTATTTATACGCATTTAGTAGGGGTTTTAAGGCCAAAATGATAGAATAAAGATGATGAAACATAGATTCATCAGCTAGCAAAAGTACTCTGACTCCAATCAAAAGAACTTGAAAGATGGTAAGCAATCAAACTCTACTGAACTGAAAACTTTATTTCACAGCTTTCAACCCAAATATTCATCGAAAATCAACTGAAACGATGAATGGGAGGAAGAATATTGCGGATACTACCTAGAGAGCTTCTCGCTTTCAAGAAAATATAGGAGTGATTTCTTAAGTGATATGTGTTCCAACAATGGGTAGGGGATCTCTTATATAGGAGTTCAAGAAAAATTGTCCTTGGAAAAAATAGACATGAGATCAGATGTGATTTCCTGATATCATTGATTAACTGTCAATGATCGATCAGCTGAATACTTTTGATGGATCAATTGATGACCATTGGGAGGGAATTCAAAATATGATTGATAAAAATGATTAATAAGTGAAATACACATAATCGACAAGTGATGATCGATCAATGTTAAGAGATGATCGATCAGTTCATGATTTCTTGATCTCGTGATTTGGAATCTTTTGGTTGAAGCTTGCTTAAAGTTACAACTTCCCAAAACAATGCAAATAAACATGTACAACACCTTTGAACAAATACAAGCAACAAGACTGAGCCTTTTGCTTCGCTTGAGGGTGACGACTATTCGCAGTCATGTTGAGTTGAGATCCACCTTTACAGTCCTGTAACTATACAAAATATACGAACGGATGCGATATAATCTTATGAGTATGTTGTCTTCTTTAAAATTAGGGAGAAGCAAAGAACTAATAAATAGTTCAAATAGATATAAATCCGCCTATAAAGTTTAATTATCAATTTCAATCAAAACAATGAAAGACTTTATAGTTAAAGAAAGATGGTAAAATAATTGTCTTCCGTATACTGATGAGAGGAGATAGAGAGAGGCAACAAAAAAAAGTAAGGGCGAGTACTTGAATTGGTACTTGAGGTCCCGAAAACCGAGTCAAATTCCACTTTAGCACCTGACAAGTACTCAGATATAGCGACTATAATTTTAATTACATATTTTAGTTGGAAATAAACAAATAATTTTAATAAAACAATAATCGTTGTTTGCACGAAAGCCCATGAAATCTACAATGAAGGTGCTAACATATTGTTTAGAATAGTACTTTAGAATACACTTCTTCTTGCCATTAATTTCTCTCGTCGTTTATTTTATATCTCATGTGTTATGGTGGGCATTCTTATATAAACCAAGTGCAGAGAAAGCATATTATCATTTTATAAAGTGTTCGTGTCCTTTTGTAATGTAGAATTATTTAACTACCGCGGGGAAACCAAGTGGAACAAGAATTTCTTTGGTAGTAAAACGAGTAAGATTTCCTTGGTTTCATGAAGCTGTCTAACTTAATTTATTTGATTGTGGAAACCCTAATTACACCAACCACTAATGCTGTGGAGGAGTTAAATTAATACTATAGAGAATAGCGTCTCAAATGATATGTTGGCGGGCTGTTGTCAAAAGCTGGATTCATGTGATATCAAGGAAAGCTACTTCCCCAGACACATCCCAGATTCTATATTTTTTGTAACGAGAAGATTGCATTTTCTAGGGCATTGATAGTCATGGAATGCTAATTTAATTAATCGGTTGGGGAGGAGGGTGACGCATCCATGTGATCGATGCTGTGAAGATGATGGCAATTGGCAAATTCTCATAGGCCGTTCGACCATCTTTATTTTTATTTTAAAAAAGATTGCATTTTAATTCATAAAAAAGGAAAGGCAGTGACTACCAACCACAGTGGGACAACAGAGTCATGAGGAGCCCCCATAGGGTCTCTGGCACATAGCAGTTACAATACATGACCAAAAGAAACCATGAAGCCCAGTTGTTATGACAACGGGGATTAACCTCAATGCAGATTGCAAATTCTAAAGGACAATGTTCTTCGCAAAATGAAGAAAAGGAGATATAGACGCTCTTCATATTTTTTAAATAAACGATCGATATTCATTTCATAAAAATGTAAGAACAAAACACCAAAGTTCAACCCTCGCCCAAGTGTTAGGGCAAGGAGCATCAATAAAATTAAGCAAAATAGAACCCATATGGCCTTGCATTTAGTACAACCAATGACTACCATGGGGAGGGGGCAAAATTAAAACTAGGTAGGATAATGCTATTTGCTCAAAGGAAAGAGGACAAAAAAAGGAAGGCTAAGTCCTTTGATTTTTGCCTTGAGTCATTGTCGGATGCTATTTCTTACTCACAAGTTGCCGACGAGTGCGGGGACGGAGATTGAGGAGGATGGCATGTTATTGCCTGCAAAACACAAGTTAGTAAGTAAAATCAAAACCACATAGCAATGAAAAAGTATTGTTAGAATACCAAAATCAATCTTAGTATGAATGATTAATGGGAAGGGTAGCCTCTTTGGCAATTTAGGCGGGGGGAGCGAAGTACCTTGTTACATCCTTGAACATCTCTCCTTCAAGTCAATCACCAGATCGATGCATGAATGGAGGATATCTACCAATGGGATGAGGACTATGAACGTGAATTGTGTTGTCCAAAGTAATCCTCAAGGCTCCCACAGGAATTAGAAAAATTTAACAAGGAAAAAATAAAAAAAGTAAAAGGACATTGTAAGAATATGCTGGGGATGGTCTCCATGTCCGAGAGGTAGAGGGGGCATGCATTAGTCATTGGGGTAGTGGGGGTAAAAGAGACGATCTTGAGCTCTAAGCTTGTCACATCTTAGGGACCACAGAAAAAGAGAGACTCGCGGATTAAACAGTTTTTTCTAGAATTGATCATGAACCTCGACACCAAGACCTCCATAATCTAACAGATTATATATCCGATTTGTCAACGTTAGGTTGCAGGTTCGACCTGGAAAGAGGATAGTGCTGTAGTGAGGGTGTGGCGTATGATTCAGTAGGAAGTCCCTGAGTTTTGGGACAACTAGATGAGAAATTTATCTTCTTGGTAGGGCTTTAAACCAGTTTTGTTTGGCCTCGAGTGTTGGGTGAGTCTGAGCTATGGAGACATGCTTATTCTTATCCATGTCCTAGAGGTCTGGATAGAGAGTTGAGAGTGGGGGGTTAGGGTTTACATTATCAGTCCAAAGTAGGGTGTTTCCTCTGAACCTAAGGACTTGTATAAGGTGAATGTCCATTGAGCCTTTTTTATGGATCACCAACAAGTGGAGTCCCACATGAGAAGAGGTTCCAAGATGGGACAAGGTCTCTTATTGTGCAATCTCCCGTTGATGATGTGCGTGAAGATGGATCCAGTATTTTCTTGGAAATTGATCCAAGATATTGAAAGTAGAGAGTAGTTGAAAGTCTCCGAATCCAGGATTCCATGGTCGTCTTTAGTTTTAGGATGACATATATGTTTTCAGTGAGCTTGGTGGTGGTGTTTCTTTATTGATGAACCTTTCCAAATAAACTTCTTACATATTTCATCAATATTGAGCACGATATTATTAGGGACTTTTATGAATGCCAATATATGATGGACTTGCATAGTTAATGAAGAGTTGAGAATATATACTTAGGAGGGGAGGGAGAGTATACAGGTTTTCCATCCAAGGAGATGCCTTTCTAATTTTTCTATAACATTAGCTTTGACAAGTTTTTGGAGCATTCCCTCATCGATGGTCATCGTGTTTATCAATAACATGGGAGAAAGAGGGTCTCCTTGTCTAACATAGAAAGAAGGTTTGAAAAAAGCTAGATGTTGAGTTGTAAATTTTATGTGAGATCACAGTGCTACCTAAAAAGGTTGAAATCCACTTGGCAATGGTCTAGGGACAATTTATGAGTGATAGGTTTTTGAGTATAGAACTGATCTTACGGAGTCAGAGGCCTTTTGAGCTCTATTGTGAGGACCACTACTTTGGTTTCGGTAAAGTTCTAGTGAGTGAGTATCTATGAGGTTGCAATAAAGGCATCTGATGCCCCTCTCCATTCAAGGTAGGTGCATTGGGTGGGTGGGATTAACTCGTTTATTTTGGGTGCCCATCGATTTTCTACGATTTTGGAGATGATCCGAAGGGGGCGGTTGATGAGGCTAATTGGTCGATAGTTACTAATATCTTTTGGGCCCCCCTTTTTATACAGGAGAATAACCACTGAATTTTTGATGAATTCGATATCTGAGATGTTAAAAGCTGGGGAGAATAGGTAGTTGACCATTCTCATAAAGTCTTGCTTAATTATGGCCCATTATTTCTTGAAAATTTGTAGAATGTAGCCATCTGGGCCAAGAACTTTCAAGGATTATAAATTACAGATGACACTGAAAGTATCTTTTTCTGGGATGGGTTCAATAAGATGGGGGGCTTTCAATTTGTCCTATGAGGGAGTCAGGTCGTACCTGATCGAGCAAGGGATATGGTGAGGACCGACTCTAAGGCTCAACATGATGAGACTTAAGAGGATGATGAAGCCAGGCATCTGCATAAAGAGGATCACTAGAGAGCAGAGAATTCCAGGAGAAGAATGAGGAGGAGTACGAGAGAAGCGCAACATGCATCAGATTCAGAGTCAACGGAGGACCTTGCACCTTCGATTGAGGAGAATGCACATTCAACAAACATTCCCCAACATGCAGTAGATTTCAGTTGTTATTCCAAATGTAAAAGATCCAGTTGTGACAAACTCAGTTTCTAGACATAGTAAAGTGCATGTTTCTATTTATGATTTTGAGTCTTCACATTCTTCTTTAGCATCCCTTTCCCTTGTGCTCTTACGGTAGGGAAGTGCATCATAAATAAGATTCAAAATGATGATCCTCAAATGGCACGATTTTGTAGAGATAACGTAATGGTTAAGGTTCTATTTGATGAGTATGTGTCCAATCATCATGCATTCAGAAATACAAGATGAGATGTACACTTAGCAGAGATAGCAGGAAGAAACCGAACAGTTATTTCAAGACACATGTTCTCTTGGTTGCCACTACATTTTGTCTCAAGAACCAACCTTTGACAAAGAAGAGGAGATATCTAAGTGCACATTATGTGGTGAGTCATGTCAATGACATAGCGTTTGCATGCACTCTCCCAGATAATGGCTCTTCGATCAACTTGTTACCTTATGCCTTATATGCGAAATTGCAGTTGGGACCTTTACGTAGATCTAGAGCTTTACTTCAGTTTGCGATAAGTAGATGAAAAAGGCTAAGGTGAGATCAAGGATGTCATTATCTCGATTTAGGGACAAGACTACAGGGTCGACTTCATTGTCCTTGACATGGACATCCCTAATCGTTGGAGAGAGTCAGAGATTATCCTTGGATAGCCTTTTCTTAGAACTATTGGTGCTTCATTTGATTATTAGATGGGATGATGAAGTTCCGTTATCTAGTCGGAGAAGTGAACTACTTATGAAGTAGACGAAATGGTAGTGACCTGATTCCGAGTCCAGCACAAACTTCTCTTCATGTTCAGATGCAGACTATAATGTAGTTAGCACTGTTAGGATTTGGAGTAAGAACCCGATAGTACAGAGCAAGACACTCTCATCTGGAGAGGATAGTATATACAACGTAGTTGTTGATATAGTACCCTAATCATGAGTTCTGCATCAGCCTATTACCTTGGTGACTTAGAAGTCCTTTTGGACTTGTCAGTTCCTTATCCCTTGGAAAAATCAAGGGAATTAGATGTTGAGTGGGACGTGGCTCTTGCCAAATTACCATGTTTCTTTAGCGCTCCAACTCCTTATTCTTCAATTCAGTTGATGGATAGCATTATAGATGATTCATCTCCACTATGCAGCACAGATCTAGATTTAGTGGAAGTTCAACCAGATGTTCTTGATGATTCCTACTTTCCAGAGTTGACGCCACTACCTCCTACACTGAAGTATTACTTTCTTGTGGGACCAAAGAACAAGATTCCAACAATATTAGCTTTAGGTTGACTAAAGAGCAGGAGGCTAGGTTGTTAGAAGTGTTAGGAAAAAATCGCAAATCTATAGGATGGATGGTGTCATATCATGTTGGTATAAATCCCTCACTCAGTTCACAACATATTTATGTTGAGGATAATGCTGGACATTTTCGTGAGTTCTAGAGGAGACTTAATCCAAATCTTCGGGAAGTAGTTAAGAAAGAGATTGAGAAGTTGTGTGGAGCAGGTTTTATCTACCCAACCTTTGACTCTAAATGGGTGGTCCCTTTACATGTTATCCCAAAGAAGTCAGGAATTCACATGGTCACCACTGAGGAGGGAGTTGAGATTGCGACACGAGTACCCATGTCGTGGCATGTTTGTATGTATTACAAGCGCCTGAATTCCACGACCAAGAAAGGTCACTTTCCTTTACCTTTTGTTGATTAGATTTTGGAGAGATTATCAGGGAAAGAGTTCTTCTATTTTCTTGATGGGTATTCAAGTTGCAATCAAGTAGCCATCACCTTTAAAGATCAGGAAAACACTACTTTTACATGTCCTTTTGGCAAATACACATTCAGGTGCACGCCTTTTGGTCTATGCAATGCCCCAGTTACTTTTCGGCAATGCATGATTGCCGTGTTTTTCGAGATGGTTGGAGATTTCTTTGAGGCCTTTATGGATGACTTCTCGATCCATGTTGATTCATTTGATTCTTGTTTAGCACACTTGAACTGAGTCCTTTAAAGGTGTAGAGAGGTGACTCTGATACTTTCAAGTCATTTTATAGTTAAGGAGGGTGTTATGTTGGGACACGTCATCTCCAAAAAGGTAATGGAAGTTGACCCTGCCAAGGTGGATGTGATCAAGAAACTTGATCCACCAACCAACATCAAGTCAATGAGGTCATTTCCAGGGCACATTGGATTTTATAGATGATTTATTCGGGATTTTTCTAAAATTACCTCACCCGTGACTGAGCGCTTAGGAAAAGACATCGAGTTCTTTGTAGATCACAAGTGTCTTGGGGCATTTGATCTCCTTAAGAAGAATATTTGTAACCCACCAATTCTGTAGGCTCTCGATTGGTCTCTATCCTTTGA
Organism: Ottelia alismoides; assembly: GCA_037367405.1. Taxonomy (NCBI): domain Eukaryota; kingdom Viridiplantae; phylum Streptophyta; class Magnoliopsida; order Alismatales; family Hydrocharitaceae; genus Ottelia; species Ottelia alismoides. The sequence goes on along the minus strand of JAZKJV010002512.1, from coordinate 734,426 downwards.
AATCATGATTGATGCTTTGGATTTTGCTATAGGAGTCGTATTGGGGAAACAACAAGATCGGATTCCGTTCGCTATTCACTATGCAAGCAAAGTTTTGTACCTAGCACATAGAAATTACATAATGATCGAAAAAGAGATGCTTGTCATAGTCTAGACGTTAGGGAAGTTTAGGTCTGTGATTCTTGGCTCTAAAGTGATAGTTTACACCGATCATTCAACCATTAGGTAATGTAAAAGAAGGATGCAAAGGCATGTCTTCTTAGGTGGATATTCTTACTCCCAGATTTTGATTTGGAAAATAAGGATAAACCTAGAGTCAAGAATGTAGTGGCTGATCATCTATCGAGGATTGGGATAAAGGATTCTCATGATTCTGAGCCTATTAGAGAAACCTTTCCAGATGAGTTGATTTGTCTTGTTGACATACTCCTATGGTATACCATCATGGTGAACTACCTTGTCTCTAAGCATGTTCCCCATGGTTGGACTTGGATCAATATAGACAGACTCAAGTCAGATTTGAGGAAATACTATTGGGAGGATCCGTTCCTTTTCTTCGAGGGATTGGATTGTGTCTGAAGGAGATGTATTCCTCAGGAGGAATACTAGTGTCCTCACGTATTGTCATTTACTTGTGGCTAGAGGACACCATTCAGTAAAAGAACTGCTCATAAGGTGTTACAATGTGGTTTGTTTTTGTTGTCCTTGTTTAGAGATGTCATTGATTTTGTACGGTCAAGCCATGTTTGCTAGAGGATGGGAGAGACTGTCGGTTCTAGAGATGAGATGTCCATGTAGCCTATGATTTTTTGTGATGTGTTTGACTCTTGGGGCATAAATCTCGTGGGTCCCTTGCCTTACAACCAAGATTTTGAGTACATATTATTAGCGGTGGATTATTTGTCGAGATTGGCGGAGGCCATTCCAACCCGAGTCACAGACAATAGGACTCTCTCCAAGTTCATAAAAGATCATATTATTTCATGATTTGGTGTTCCAAAAGTTTTGATATCTTATGATGGTAGCCATTTTGTTAATGGAATGATGAGATCTTTTGCAAAGTAATATGGATTTATGCATAGAGTAACTAGTCCTTACCACCCACAATCGAACGACATGGCAGAGGTTTCGAATAGGGAGGTGAAGAGCATTCTTCAAAAGTTAGTCTGTCCTGATAGGAAGAACTAGTCTTAGTTGTTAGACCAAGTTCTGTGGACCTATTGGACAACCTACAAGACACCTCTTGGTAATTCACCTTTTAGAATGATATATGGCAAGCCATGTCATTTGACCACTGAATTAATTCAAAAATCTGAGTGGGCAATAAGAAGATTAACTGGAGCAATAACTTAGGGAAGTTGTATAGAGACCTTGACCTAAATGAGTTAGTGGAAATCCACAATCGAGCATATGACGACAACATTATCTATAAGGACAAAGTTAAAAAGTGACATGATGCGCATATTAGATGCAAGAACTTTGTCCCGAGATAAAAGGTGTGATTGTTTAGTGTAAAGTTAAGGATTTTCCGTGGAAAACATAAATCAAAATGGATGGGTCCTTTTATAGTAAAGGAAGTACATGGAAATGGAAATGTAGTGATTTTAGAGCTTTCACAGAATGCACTTTCCTTTGTGGTTAACATGCAATTACTTAAGTATTTTGTGGAATCAAAGGAAAGATTAACTTCCATTGAAGTGATTGACTTTTTGCCTTGTGATTCAATTTCAGATTTCTCTGAAAAGGCATGATTCATCAATACAGATTCACACCACAAGATTCAACATCAGCAAATTCTTATTCTTTCTGACTTCATTCTTGTAGATTTACTGTGACTCTTATTCTTTTTCCTTTATATACTTAGGTTCAACCTAAGTATAGGGGCGAATCCGTTTATTCATTGTACAATATTTATTCTTGTGTTGATTCTTCGATCTCTTCTTTGTGATTACCTCTTATTCTTTACTTAGGTTTTCCAAAACCTAATTATGGGGGTAGGGGGGCATCCCTTTGTATTCATTCTAACTCATTCTTTCACATTCCCACTGTTGTATAATTTTGATCATCAGTTCTAGCATTCTTTTATACTTAGTTGAGCTATGGCTTCATATCACTCTGTGCTATGAGGACATAACAAAAGCTAAGTATAGGAGGGTCAATCGTATATATTACATATATACTTTATCCATAGTTTATATATTTTTTTTGAGTTTTGGGGCTACGTGTATCGTATTACATTTTTGGAAATGATTTTTGTAAAAATATTCTTAAAATGATTTTGAAAACTATATACATATTTGACATGGTTTTTAAATGTTTTATGTGGTTTGTGAAAATACGGCTTGAGATGTTTTGAAAAATCATTTGTAAAATATTTTAAAAACCTATATTTATGTAACATTGTTTGTAATAAAGTTTTCAAAATTCTTTCAAAAGATTAGGGTGATGGGACTTTACTTCTCTTGTAAATATTTTTTAACTAATAATTAATTCTTTTATGTCTCTTCAGTCTCCTTCATTGCTTATGTTCCCAAGAGATTGTGACGATTTACTGAACCTTGTCCTTAGTCTATATAAGGTTGTCTTGATTTAGAGTCTTTAAGAGTTAAACATGGAAGAAAGTCTTGATTTCAACTCGATATTTTGGAAGATCAAGTTGATTAAGAATTCACTAAAAAGAGTTATGCTGATCAAGGAAAATGATTTATTGATAGAGGAATTAGATATGGAGGTACTAGCACCTTTTCTTGAGGATATTCAATTCTTGAATTATCATCCTTCTTGTAAGATGGGTCATCCCTATGTGTCTAGTTTTTCTCTTTTATGGAAAACTCAAATATCTATTGCAGAATCCAAGGGTTTGATTTGTCTTCCCATTTTTGGAAATCTTTGTGGCTTCCCATGTAGACGTGGACATCACGTTTGATGAAGAATGACATCATTATAGAAGATTCAGATTTCAAGTCGATGATGATCTTTCTTATTCAGATTTCAAAGTGTTCTCTGTGAGGAAGAAACAAATAAAGCATAAAGCAACCACTGTCAAACCTCAAAGATTCAATCTTGATTTTCAAGGAGTTAAAGTGTGTAGTATTGGGTATCCTGGTGTTGTTCATTGTGCTGTCTTTATATTGTCCTACCAAGGGTACCTATTCTCTTGTTCTTGTCTTAATAAAATTGATATTTTCTTTAATTTTTTTTGTAAATCTAACTCATAAATTATTAATTAGTGTTTATCTGTGACACTTTCACTATGCACTCAATGCTTGAGATGATCTTTAACACTTTATTTAAGGTGTTATTGGACTTTGAGTTATCATGTCTTAATCATTAGGGTCTTGGACTTAAAAATTCACACTTCCCTAGTTAGAAGATATGTGTGCTATATTGCATACTTAATCTCCCTTAAAAGAATTTGACTATCACATCACATGCACGTCTGCATACATGATTATGATGATTCGAGATATCACTTGAGGCACTGGGATTTGAAGCTTGAGTTTGGCCTTGATTTCTATGATGCTCGAGGATGGGATAAGATTAATGACGGCTTCATGAGGCCTGAGTGTCAGAAAATTAGCCAGTATAGGACACGTTCTCATGCTATCTCTTGACTTTGACCTAAAGTATCAGGGTGTGATGAAATAAAAATTATGCACCAATCCTTGGTAAAAGTAGTGGAGCTAGCCTAAAAGTAGGGAAGTTCCCTCATAAATAATGATGAATGAATTAAAATGAAAATAAAAGAAAAGCTCATCACATTACAAAGTTACATCATATGATCTTACATTCAAGGCGAGCGCTCCCAACCTTTAAGTGTCCACTTGGACCAAATTGTTAAGCTTTTATGAGTTGGGCAAGTATATCAAAAAGGGCTCTGCATCGTTAGCGCTACAAGTCTGGGTGCAAGTATATTATATGCTTTAAAAAGACACACCCTGTTGTACTCCTAAAAAAACAAATACATACAACTAAATATCTTTTGGAAAATAAAAAAATAATAATTTTGTTGAGTATTGGCACTTGAGAGGAAATCTTGTTCCTATGAGAGGAAGAGAAAATAATGACACAATCCTAATACCTCTATTATCTGGACTTCCATCTATACCTTTTAAAGTGTGACGAACTAAAGAGATGGTGGAGTGAATCAAGACTAGATTTATTTCCTAGACTTGAGGGTTGGGTCCTTACGAGAGCTTTAGAGTTTGGAACTTTTGGTGAAATCTTGAATCTACTCTTGTGGATGCAGTGAACACTAAGGCATACTTTTTATATATATGTATACATTGAGAGTCTGACAATTGGAGGAGTTGAATTTCCTTTTATTAATATTTGGATCAACTTATAGTCTCAGGAGTTCTAAAAACTAGTGTTCTGGATCAATCGAGCCTTGTACATTTACTTGCACATGTTAGGGATCTCACTTATTAATCGAACTATCTAACGAATTCTTTATCTATAGATCGAGGACGAGCTTAGCTTAAGGGCAGTGGGTGATAAATCTTATATTTATCATTATGAATTACAAATATTATCTCCCTTGCTTAAGTAAATCACCAAGATTCAATAACTATTAACACTAATTACTAATTGAGGAAGAGGAGCTTGCACCAAGGTGCATGTAACTTTACATACACCGGTGCTTATATCTTTTATATTTTTTTACTTTTTTGAAAAACACCACCATGTATATTCATCTATATATCCCTCCAAAATGTCATTCGAATTTCATCAGAAACAGAGATTCTTATGACCTCCATCTAGAACAGGTAATTTTAACGGTCTTAGAATTGCAGCAATCGGCCTGTTCTAGATGGAGGTCATATGAGTCTTGTTTCTGACAAAATTCGAATGGAATATTGGAGGGATATATAGATGAATATACACGATCGTATTTTTTAAAAAAAGTAAAAAAATGTGGAAGATATAATTGCTGGTGCATGTAAAGTTACATGCACCTTGGTACAAGCTCCCCATCCTCTTACTAATTTGCGTGTTGTAAATAATTGACCCTAATTACACTATATTATATAACCCTACTATTGTGCTATTATTTTATGTATTTATTTCTAATAAAATTCAGGTAAAAATTAGTATAATAATGTATATAAATAATATACCATAAAATAAAATCAAAATACAAAAAATGAGAAAAGAAAAGTAAAAGGGAATTTCTTATATTATTTTAATATATATTTAATTTTTATCTTTGAACAAATGACCTCTTATCTCTTTGACTTCTACATGAAAGTTGTAGATCTCATCTGATCTACAACATTCATGTTTTGAGGTTTTTCCAATTCCCTCCATAACTAATTCTTTTTGATTTACCTTGTATTTTCCCAATTCTCTTATTTTTTTGGGCCATGTGGCACCTCCACGGCTGCCCATGTGGTCGCTTCTCATTGCCTGATCTGCCCTGCTTCTAGACCGTTGGATCTTGATCCAAAGTCTCCCAGTTGTCTTCAACCTCTAGCCTTTGGGTTTTGAAGCAACGCGTCCCTTCGTTGCCACCCAAGTTCTCCATATTATTGCACTACCCTTGTCAACCTGCAAACCAACTTCCACCACCCTCCGCTTCACTGTTCATTCCTTATCTACACTTGATCCTTAACTTCCCCTCATACTCGCTTTTGTAGCTGGTGGTGGTGGTTGAAACCACCGCATGGAACCACACATTCCCAACTTCCTACCTCCTCAAAACTTCTCCTTCTCCTCCATTAACTGCCATCCACCATTTCTCTGAGATCCCTCCAACCTTCTCCATCTCCTTATGACAATTAGAGAGAGAGAGAGTAACCAAAGATAGAGAGGCTCTCCAACGAGATCCTCAGCCAAAGCAGACCGTTCTTCAGCCATTCTTTAGCTGATCGAGCTTCCAACCTTGCCAAGTTGGTGAAATGATGACTGGAGCATCATCAAGCTCCACTCCCGGCAGTGCATTCTTCAAATCCATCAATTCAAATCCCATTTGAACAGGTAAGTTCTTCATTCTATATTATTTTCATTCACTATTTGTCTAATTTCCTAAGATCCATTGACGGATTATTTTCTGATTTGATCACTTGGATTTCATCGTAATTCATCCATCATTCACTCATGTTGCTCCCCGTGTTAAATCCACTTCTCCATCTCTATTCCCACTACCATCCATTCCAGGTTCTATGTAAACTTGGAACCCATTTAGGGCTAGATCCTCAACCTTAGTAAAGCCCTCCATATCTCCTCGCATCCCTTTCAATTCAGCCGTACTTTCATAGGACTTTGGTTACTAACATTTGCGGATGATGTAAGCTTCAATGGCCAGAAGTGTAGAAGGAGCTCTGATCTGGAGCTCATTTCCTAATGCTCCTTCAACGTCGACGTCATGTCATCTTTGCTAGGCTACCGGCATCGTGCTCGATGCTTCGGAGCACACAAGGGGAAACAGACAAAGAACTTGTTAATCGCCAGAGTCCCACCCTTACTCTGCTGCATGTAGAGGAGGAAAAGAACAAGAGAGGAGCAGAAGCTGTCGACTCCCCAAAATTGGGTGAGATCCGATGGTCTATATTGCACCATGTTGCCCACCAGAAGCAATGTTTCATCCCTAAGTCTTGGGTACTCAAGCCTACTTCTAAAGCACCAGTTTTTGACAAGTGGACCGAGCCTTCTCTTCCGAGCCTAGACAAGTCACGTGCATCACACACGTGATGGGAAAAATTGTAGAGTTGATCCTCTATTTTCTTTTATTTGCAGACAAGTCCTCCCACATTGTGATATTTACACTTTAGCCCTTGTATCTTATTTTATTTGCATTGTAGTCCATTTTGTCCTTATTTGTAATAAAAACTTGTTATTTTTATTGCAAGAATAACCCTATATCAAACTCTTAATATCTTTTTACATATAATTCCAAATGAAGTTATTTTGGTCACTTTTGAAAGCTATTTTTATACTCTTTATCCGTGTATGAGTTATTGAGGATTTGGTTTAAAAATCACACTTAATTTGTTCCTTTTCTTATTTTCCTATATTGACTTATATGTGAAAATGAAAAATGACTTTTTGTGAGGAATTAAACTCAATATTCACATTGAATCTTAGTAACTCAAATTTAAATATTTTATTCAATGTCATTAAGTCATTCAGTGATTTAATTGCTTGTTAAATAATTAAGCATCAAAGTGAAAGTAAAGATTAATTATTATTGAATTCCTTTGAGACATAGTTCAGCAGTTGCCAAATTTTAATTATCATCAAATTTATTCAGGGAATTTCTGTGATAAATCCAAGTCCTCTGTCGTGTCTTATTGTGTTGTCATAATTGTGATATTTGTGCATTAGTGTCTTCATTTAAATTAAGTGCATAAAAAGTTATTGAAAATTTATCTCTTTTGAGTTTTGTGCATCCGCTCACTATGACCATTTTATAAATTGCTATATTAAATATTTGACACTCAAATTTATTCACCCGATTGCTCGTGTCACTGTGTTCGACCCTGGACGTCACATGTATGTAAATTTAAGTCGAAAACCTCATCATTGAGATTCTTATTGATTCTGCATGATTCTCTACGAACATGTGCTACAACGAGCCTGATTTATTATAAGCATTTAGCGAGTTATCACTGGGTCAACCTCCATTCCCTTCTCAGAGATGATATGCCCCAACACGATGCCCTGCTTTACCATAAAATTACTTTTCTACTAGGAGATCATCGACTTAACTTCCCTATATTTCTTGAGGACTCGATCCAGGTGTGCGAGGCAATCTCTAATGAATCACCATGGATTGGGAAGTCATCCATAAAGACTTATAGGAAATCTCCAACCATTTTGACATATACCACAATCATTCACGGTTGAAAAGTACCAGGGGCATTACAAAGCCCAAAGGGCATGCACTTGAAAGCGTAAGTACCAAAGAGACAAGTAAATGTTGTTTTTTCCTGTTCCCCGGGCGTGATGGCTACTTGATTGTATCCTGGGTACCATCCACAAAGCAGATATTCTCTTCCCGCTAGTCTATCTAGAATTTGTTTAATAAATGGTAGTGGGAAGTGATCCTTCTTCGTTGTGTCATTCATGTGTCTGTAATCCACACAAGCATGCCACCGCGTGAGTACTCATGTCTGATCTCCTCTCCATCCTTGTTGGCGACGATCTAGAGTCCTGACGTATTCAGGACTATGTATAAGGGTGCCACCCACTTGGAGTCTGAGATGTGATAAATGAATTCTTCTCCACACCATTTCTCTATCTACATTTTCACCACTTCATGTAAATTTGGATTCATCCTATGCTCGAATTCATGGGAGGGTTTAGCATTCTTCTCAAGCTAAATATGGTGTGAACACAGAGCATGGTTAATCCCTTGGAGATCCGATAATCTCCAGCCTATTTCCTTATGGTTTTTCTCTAATACTTCTAGGAGGTGGGTTTCTAGCTCTTGGGTCATATGTGAGCTGATAATGATCGGAAACTTTCCCCTAGGTCCCACAAGGAAGATGTATTTGAGAGTAGGGGGCAATGATTTGAGCTGTGGTATATGCGTATCATCCAAGAAATTGGTCTATCAATAATGAATTTGTTTGTGTTTTCAAGGTGGAGGGATCTTGTGTAGTTTTATCTGCCACCAACTACACAACTTCAGGGATCAGGTCGCCAAAGATGTGTCTTATTTTGGCAAAAGCTGTGTCGGACCCATCTTCCTCACCCTTAGATCTTCCCAAGAGAAATTGAACTAACTGGTTGAGATAGAACTTTGAGTATACAAGAGTGTAGGGGGATGCATAGATATTTTTTTTGAATGAGATGCCACACTGCTGGGTCAACAATATACTCTCCATGTGAGAGTGATTTTTCAACTACGGTCAGGTTCAGTCTCTAGGGCCCAACTGTTGTGACTATGCTGTAATCTTCCTCAGACCCAGAAGAAGCGAACTCGATGGTGGATTCTGAATTAGGACTCTAAAATCTTGTCTGTTGCATTTCTAATTTAACATCACCGAACTGGATCTTCCTAGAAATGTAATGAAATAGGGCCCCTACGATCCTTAGGAAGGTCCACCTTAAGATCATATGGGAATTCTTCCGATTTCTAGGGACATCCATGTCTAGGAATGTGAAGTCCATCAAGAAATTATGCCCTTTGTCAGTGATTACAATGTTCCTAATCTCGCCTTTGGGTCTCTTAGTTGATGTGTTTGCAAATTGGAGTATGGCTCTTGACTTACTAAGAGGACCCAGATTAAGATGCTCAAAGAGTGTAGTGGGCATGAGATTAATGGAGGGACCACTGTCTAAAAAGGTTCTTGCAAACTTGATATCGTTGATCTGACTTGTTACAAAGTGTGCACCCATGTCCCTCTTCTTTCTAGGGAGCTCATTTCTGATTAACCGAGATGTTGCGATGGAGAGAATATGTTTCTTTATCTGATTTGAAGTATTTTTGTTGAGCCTAATTGGTACGCATGTCACCTTAAGGTATTTTCTGAATTCCGAATCTTGCTCTATCATCTCATCTAAAGATAAGGTGATCTTTATATTTTCTTTACATATTCGGGCCATCTCTTCATCGTTCTTTTTATTTTTTAGTGTTTTCTTCCTTCCACCTGCTAGAGCATGAGAGAAAGGGATTGAGTGATCAAGTTCAAGAACTGGAACATCACTTTTATTAAAAATAGAAGTCTGTACATGACATGGAAGCAGACTAACTATAGGAATCTAACTTGAACATGGAAAAGAAAAAGATTACAGATGTTGTTGGGGATGTTGTTGTTGCTGTGTATCCTCCTCTTCTGATCCAGACTTGCTTGACTCTAGTGGAATTTGGTGATCTGGTGTTGTTGTTGGCTGCCTCTCATCCCCTTCATCTCTAGATGTATGCTTACATGTGGACACTAGGGCTATGACATCGCATTCCCTTGCTCGATCAGGCATGGTTACGATCTTTCTGCTCCTGAGAGAAATATGATTGGTGACATCATACAAAAAGATCTCATATTTAGGTAAAGAATATTATGAGAGTACTACCTGATACATGTGCTGAAGGCTATTAGGATTAGCATGGACTTGAGCTGGGATTGTGGTTTGTAGGGTGGTGAACTTGTCTCTCCATCTCGAGAGTCATTTGATATCAACCCTCATATCATGTAGTTCATCCAATACTCTCTAAAGTTCATGAGAAATAGATGAGGAGGACCCCTGGCCCTGCATGGCCTGGGGTTGCTGATATTGATTGGTGGGTTGAAATTTGCGCTGCTGGCGTTGGCACTGGTATTGTTGTTGCTACAATTGTAGGTAAGTGGGGCGAGGCTTCTGTTAAGGATGTTGCTGCTACTGTTGTTGCGGAATCTGGTAGTCAGTGCGAGACTATGGTGAATGATGGTTTGGAGTTCAATTGAGATCCTATCGTATGACCTGATAGATATTGTACCATACTCCATTGATCTCCATAGCTTGTGGAGGTTCCTCGTAAACTATCTCAGCAGACGTTTTTTCTGTCTAATGGGTGAAAGAGTGATCTCCACCCTAGTTGCTTTGTTACCCTATCCCTTTCTTCCAAATGTAGTGAATCTTGTGTATGGAGGTAGGGGTGTAGTCAGATTGGGTATTTGGATCTTGGATACCCTATCATCAAACTCCTCCATCTACTTGGGTAGTTTGGAAAACTTCTTCAGGTCAGTGAATTTATGTACTTCATCCATCTTCTTGTGTATAAGTTCCATCATCGTTAGCTTATCAACTATGATTCCCCTATCGGTACTTATGTCAGTGGACAGATTCTTCACAATCTTCTTTCCCCTTTCTCTTGATATGAGTGAAAGAGGGTTGGGCACGTATGTCTAGCTTGTTATTTGTCTACGACTCTTCGATAGTTTTTTGAACACCTTGTAAACTATGTCCTCTTGACGTCCCAAGTAGCTTTGTCCACAAGAGGCACTAACTAATCCTAACATCTCAATGTTTAAAGAACTTACTAGACTATGTACCATAATCATCTTGCTTATTCCATGCTCGAGCATTTTGGAATTAAGTCCGTAAACGTCTCCCAAGTTTCATGAAATGGTTTGTCCTCATTTAATTGATTACACTTACTGGGTAGAACTTCTTCAAGAATAGAGTCATGAATGTGACCCATGTTGAGACCACCTCCCTTAAATTCTTCAACTGATATGCCGCCTTATCAATCAAGGCGAAGGGAGTGGCTCTTAACATAGTATAGTCTTGAATAACCATAGGATGAGAGAGGTTATAACAGACTAGCTTAAAATCGCAATGAAAAGAGTAGGTTCTTCGTTGTTATTTTCGCTAAACTTCAGGAGTAGCGCAAGGAAATATGATTTGTATTCGAACCCATCCTCGGGAGGAACAAGTCTCAGCTAGTTGTAGTCCTCATCAATCTCCAGAAGATACGTGTCTTCCAATGTAACTTCATCCTGATCTGCGAGTCCTTGCAGTCTCGTCAACTGACGTCTGAGTAGTTCATTCTATTGCTCTACTACGGTTATCTGAGCTAGGATTGATATCATTAGGTCATTGTTGTCCTCCTCCTCACTAGGATTTCTCTTTGAGAGCATCTTGTCTTCCTCTTCTTCATCTTTAGTTGTAAAGAGATCAGAACTAGGTCTAGAAAGATGAAAGGTTCTACATAAGATAAGGGTTTCCTTGGTAGAGGAATCAAAGAGAGGGTTAGTCCAGTGACTTATTGGTCTTGATCTTGAGAAGAGAGTCATCCCATTACCTAGTAGGTTCGATAAGAGGGTCATCTCGAATATGAGGAGATGTGAAATCCATGGGGTTATGTGAAGTGTTCTTAAAGTTTGAACTAAATTCCCTAGAGAAATCAATCTCAGATGTCAAGAAAATCGATAAATAGCACAATGATAGAGTCAAGAGAGAGAGAGAGAGTACACAGGGGGTACAAATGTACAACCTTTAAACACACACAAATCAAACTCGTAGATTCATCAACTGAACACTTGTGAAGGAACGTTAGAGTTCGGCCGCTCATGATTTCAATTTTAAGGATTATTTTCAAACAAGTTTTGAAATAAATTGCTTAGTTGACCTATAGTTATTGGTGGTCTAGGTATATTTCAAAAGGCCCAAAGATTCCTCACTTGAGGTAACAAAGAATCATTCCTCCTATACGATTTACCACACAAAATTACTATTTAACATGAGGATGACTACTTGTAATACCAAAACTATCACTTGCCAGACTCAAGTGTGGATGAGATGATGGCCATCACCGAAGTCTCGATGAGACAGTACCATTAGACCATGGTCTCCGAGTAGCAAATGCTAGAGGGGGCACAACCACTAGAAAGATTGCTTCAGCAACACTTCTAAAAACCCGACAACACTTGTGGTGAGTTCCTACTCTATGCTAGTGCCAATAGGCAAATCTCAGATCCACACCCTTGAGCAAGGTTTCTTATGGCATGATATTAAAAGCAAACACATAGGGATTTGGGCTCTAATCCCTGAGTGTAGCATGCCTTGCTCAGTCTAGGAGGTACCTATGTCTAATGATGGGCATTGACCTCCCAAAGCAATGGTTTATTTTATTCTAGTTATTTAAATCGACCTTGTTATCAGTACCAATATTAAGTCAGGTTATCACTATGAGTCTTATAGAACACAAAAATATTGTCTATCGATTAGTCCCAGATCATTTTTAACTTAAATGAGAAATAATAGAAAGGAATTGGGAAAAACAAATGCATGATGAAAACAATGATGTTTGCTCAGTTAGAGGACTTATAGTGCTTCCTCACACTCTTCATGCGGGATGCATAACATAATTGAAATTATTCTAAATGAATGTAGCCAATGAAAACACACCAAAGTAGATAGTTTTATTAGTAGTGAAGAATTTATTGAAAATTTTAGCTAAGTTGAACAATCTACAATGCATTTAACTACGTGATATGTGTCCTAAAATTTTGTCAAAGCACATGCAAATAAAAGTTACTCTACCATGAGTGTAGGTCTTAATTCTATGAAACAACACTTGGGTCCATGACCACATAGCAGGTATCAATATAGGCCCAACTATGCCCGTAAAAACAGTCCTATTGAGTAACAAATTTGAGGGTTCTAATAAACCCTTGAAAAGAAAATAAAGAAAATTAACCTATTCTAACTATCTCAAAGAAATTAGAGATTTGAAACTTCTTTGTTGATCCTTGAGTTTTGTCCAAAAATGCTGTGAGCTAGCTGCAAAGAGAGAAAATGCAGTTAGTAACCAATTAGAGACAAACTAAAAATAAAAGAAAATTTAAAGCAAAAAAATGAAAGAAAATAGACACAAAAATTAAAATAATAATAGTTAATTCCGAAAATTAATCTAAAACCCTAAAAATTTATCGTTCCCTTGCGACGACACCATCTGATGAACCGAGATCCCTCCTCTTTAAAATTATCTAATTGTAGTAGTATAGGAGGTGGAATTCAAATCAGCAAAAAACACACTTTGGAATATGTGAAAATTTTAACTTGGTAAGTGTACCAAGATCAAACTCAGGTAACAATATTTTTTAGTTGCAAGGTTTCAAATTAATTTAAATAACTAATGGATTGCAATATTAATCTCTATGTCGGAAAAGAATACAAGATTATAAGGCCAAACAAATAAATACATGACATAAAAATTAGGGAGAGCAAAGAGGATCTATGATGATGATTTTAAATCCCAAGTAAATGCGCAATTATTCCTCTAAATATTCACAAATCCACACAAAGATGATTAAGAAATATGTATTCGATTCCATTCCAAGCTACAAGGTAGAAGATAAACAAAGAGATGAGTAAATATTCCAACAAATAAAGAGATCAATGATACTTTTCAAGGAGATCCGGCACCTAATCTTTCCTGTGATTTAGTCCTCAAAGAGTTATCGTTAATACAAGGAAATAAATCAATTATTTATCCTCGAATATGCCCCTCATTAGATCAAATTTCTCAAAATATCAATGCACAAATAATTCAATTTGAGCCTGCAAAGATAAAACTAATCATTGAATAATATATCAATTTAGCCAAGCTTATATCTGTTCACAAGATATGTTATATGAAAGAGCATAAAACAAGCTTCAAAATAACATAAGGTATGCTAAAAATGGGTTTCAAATGAGAACGTTATGACAAAATGAAGTTTTGGGGACTTAAATGCAATAAAAATAGAGTTTTATCTCAAAAAGGCCCGTGGGGGATTTATCTGTAAATAGCAAAACCCATCGGGGTAATGATGAATCCGCATTTCGTCATCATTATTAATTGACTTTAGCTTAAAATGCCTTATAAAACATCTGTAAATATCACTAATTCCATTCTTTTACTATCTCTAATTATTGTGTAAATACGGTGTATTTATCACTCTTTTAACCTAAAATAAAGGAAAAATATAGAAAATCAGAGACTGTGTATATATGCAATAGATACATGTTGAATCATACCCCGAGAGATGGTTAATACATGACCGGATTAACAAGGAAGAAAGTAGGGGGAGATAAGACTTAAACACCATAAAATCCAGAAAATTTACTTGTCACCTGTATATATTCAAAACTTTTAGGATATTACACATTCTTTCTTTAATTTATTCATCATCAAATCCTTTGTAAATAATCATTATTTATTCTTGAAAATTGTGAATAAAATTCTCTTTTAAATAATAAGAATGATTGAAATTAAAATATGTGTATATTGTGTAAATAACATCACTTTCCAAAAGCCACAAAGTACAAAATTGCAAACTCAAATTCTTCTCCAAATGAACTCCAAATTCATCACTTACTTTCATAGTACTCCAAATTAAGATATCTTTAAAATGGAGGTGATTTCATAAAATTCAGAGTTATGGTGTGAAATGTGGCAAATTGGGGTATTATTGTATAATATACCTATGTACACTATGTATTTGTTTTAATTAATTGTTTCTTGGCCATAACTGTGAATATTGTATTTTTAATTTATTGTAAATACTATATTTAACTCATATAAAATATAAATAAAAATCACAAAATCTATAATCAACAAAAATAAAATCATGTATATATCATCATCATGTATGTACTGTACCTATATTTATTTAATTAACCTAATAAATTAATTCTTAAAAATCAAATAGAAAAATCACTAAAATCTTTGTAAAATAGTGTACATAAATAAATTATTAAATGATATATATATATATATATAAATAAATAATTAAAAATAAAAGTCTCATATATATAGGTATACATACTTGTAAATAAAACCTTCATTTATTTTAACCATTATAAATATATTATTCAATTAATTTAAAATCGCAAAAATAAACTTTAATTTATTCTTAAACTTTTTTATTTGCATTACTTAATTTTCAAAATTCATTTACAATTTTTTTATTGATTTATTTAACACTTTCTTGGAATTTTGTCGTTTAGCCTGTTTTGGCTATATCCTAGGTGCTCTCTATTGACCCAGGTCAACTCCCAGTCTTTGCCAACCTCCCTCTAAACTCGCTTCGTTGTTACTTCATCCTCATTTTCCACGCGTCTCTGATCCATAACACCTATCGCTTCCTTCTCCGATTGTTTCATTCATTCAACCAACTTCCACACTTGCCCTCTCGATCCACTCGATTCCCCTCTGATATCGCCAATTTTACAATTAAAAACCTGTTGAACTTCACCCTACAAATGTAACCCCTCCCCCTCTAGTGAGCTCTTCATCAGTTCTTCGGTCGTCTTCCTCCCCGAGATCGATCCTTGGAGTGAGTTGTAGGTGATATCTACTGCTTCCCATGATTAAGAGTGCGAATGAGAGTCTAAAGCATGCGATCCGGCTACGTCGTCAGAGACATCCGCTGCACGTATCCGTCTCTCTTCCACAACCGTAGATCGAGGCATTTTCCCTCTTTCTTCCATTCCGTAGGTAACATATGTAATTATTCTTTGACTTGGTCTTTATTTTTTCCTTTAAATTTATCCTAATCACATATATCATATCCTTTTCATCCACCTCCAATCTGCACGATCGGAAGAGCTCCGACCAACCAAACCAACTTCCGACTACACCAGCACATTCGCACCGGCTTTCTTCAGCCCATTCACTATTTGACCATCTCCAGTTCTTCATAGGTTAGGAGTTCAACTTACTCTCCAATCACCTCTGTCGAAAGTCCCCTCTCATCCCCATTTCACGAGATTCTTATCTAATTTCTTATCCCGTGGAACCTTTCGAGCTTCAGCTTTAATTCGCAGGGTCAAAACTATATGAATCAAGCAAAAGAAGACTTCTGGAGCTTCACCGGAAGCCCATTCCAAAGCGAATCTCCGGACGTCGATCATGAGTATTCAAGCTCCATTGCTCCCTCCGACTGACATAGGAGGATCCCAGGAAGCTGTAGTGCTAGACAGTAATCGACTCAGGTGAAGGACGATTGAGAATCTTTTGATTAAAGTTTGTTAGAGATCGCATTCTTCCCAGTTCATCCAGGGTATCTCCACACCCTAAGATCAAGAATGTTGCTTCCAGAATCGATCTCCACAATCGATTGAGCCCCAAATGTCCCTCGTTGATTAAAGTTTCAAGATCTGATCGTGATCCTTGACACAAGATAGATCCCCAACCGTCCGATCAGAGTTCAAGAGCATCAGAGCCACCCAAGTCTCCACGTCATTTATGCGTACATTTGTGCCTTAGTATTGTCTTTTATTTTATTTTCAAATAAGTCCCTGCGAGTACATGTGTCAGTTTGTCTTTATTTGAACTATTGCATTTTATATCCCGATCTTATTTTATTTGTACTTCACTCCCGTTTGAATCATAGTGTGTGCTTGGCATGTGATTTGTTGGGTTATTTGCAAGAAACGGTCAACCATTTTTTGTTATTATTTGAACCTTGAAATTATTTTATTCACATTTAAGTCTAGTCTAATGGGACTCACGTGCTCGTGCATGCGATTTATTGGAAAATTTATATAATTATCCCCATCAATTTATCATATGTTATCATTTAGTTTGCATATTTAAAATAATTGCATATTAGTCCCTATGAACCTGCATTTATTTTGCATCTTTAAAATCAAATAAAAAATTATCAAACATGTCTAAAAATTCCACAAGCATTCTTATGAGGTCATGTTACATTCATCATTCATCCACAATTTTCATTTTGCATTTTCTTTATTTTCATTATTTATTAGAATTCAAAAACTTCATAATAACTTCTTGTTTGAATTAAAAAATTTAAAAAAATAATAATCTTTCTAAAAATTCTAAAAAAAAACTTTTGTGTTTCTTTTGATTTATTTTAATTTCTGTCAATTTTTAGCATTTTTTCTCATAAAAAACATAAAATTCATAAAACTCCTAAAACCATTAAAAATTTGTAAAAAATATTTTAAATTAAAAAATTCAGGAAATGTTTTTGGAAAATAGAAAATATCTTTTATTTTTAAAAATTTCTTCTTTTTATTAATTATTTGTTGTTTTAAAATACCAAAAACATTCATTTTATTTTATGTTTATTTATATCACTATTTTTATTTAGTTAAAGGTCTTAAAAATGTAGAAAATTCTGAAAAAATACAAAAACATCAGCAGAAGTTTAGAAAACCCAAAACTAATTTTTATTTAATTTTTTGATTATTTTTGACATAATTGAAAAATACAAAAAGAGTTGAGCATGTGTGTGTTTTAAATTTTCTTTTATTCTCTTATTGTTTTAAAAAAATTCTATTGCAAAATAAAAAAATAAAAATTGAAAAATCAAATAAATAATTATAAAATTAAAATTCCTTGAAAAACATAAAAATCCAAAAATAAAATACAACATCCTATCATAGCGTGAATAAAAATTCCTTTATTCTTTCATCGAATTGTCATTGCATAGAATAACCCTCAACTATATAGGTAAATTAAATACGATATTTTTGTGCTACATTTTCTTTTATTGATTTATGCATGAGATTTAACTAAAATTTTTGTTTAATGCTTCTTTGGGTTGCTATGACCTTTGTGAATAATTCATTTAAAACAGAAACCCAAAATAATTTGCTCAACTGGTACCTCTGTAATTTACCCCAGACAGGCACATGCGGCAAATGTGCTAGTTGTAGGCAGGAGTCCTTTTGCGATTTTTGTGGACAACATGGGCCTCCCTAAAAAATATCCTACACACACGCGGGAGGCAGACGGTTGCTTCGATAGCCGAGGATGAGGTTTGGGGGTCGGGCAGAGGCTTGGGTGCTTGGGCCTCCACATGGTAGGGTGAGGTTCTGCAAGTTCTTTGGATAGTCCTATCCTGGAGGCACGGGTGGTGGCTCAGGGGATCATCAAGGCTAATAAATCTAATAATATGATCCAACGATTCCGATGCAACATGGATAAAGGCTGTGTCGATGGCTTGCAGGATAATCAAATGATTGTCGTTGTTCTTGCACAAACAATGTTTGATCTATATACAAGAGCACCTGCTTGTTGTTCTCATCTATGGTAGTGATGCAAAGGGCAGGGCTCTAGTGAGGCTTCCCGAGCACCATCGAGGCTTTGTTGGTAGGTGAAGGACCATGGCACCTCAGCGAAGCTCTGACGAAGGTGTCGATGGTGGTGCATAGCTATGGCAATGGCTCAGGTGGTGATATGGTGCTGGTTGGCAGAGGTGGAGGAGGTAAACATAGCCGCTCTGCTTTGTCTAATTAGTGAGGGAAAGGGGATCCTGTAGGGGTTAGAGATATGGGACGAGTTGAAGAGGACGTGGTGGAGGTCCTAATTAAGCAGTGGGAGGCTGATGAATCTCGTATTCATCATGCTAAAAATTAATTCTTAATCCCCTAGCTTAAATATCCAATAAAATACATCAATATTTCCTCACTATTATCTTGTATTATATTGTGTATAATTAATCTATAATTAATGTATTTAATTAATATTATTTACTTTGTAACTATTTTGTCATTAAAAACCCATAAAAATTAGGTTAATAATTGTCGATAACTTCCCTAAGCCTTAAAAGAACTAAAATATACAAAAAATATCAAAACCAAAAAATCGGTATTTTAACCCTTTAAAAATAACCCCCAAAATTACTTTTTGTACAAATAATCTTTTTGGCTTGTTTTCCAAAATGAAACTTGTAGATCTCATTGAGATCTAAAACTTTCTTGTTTTGACTTTTTCCTAATTTTGTTTCCAACTAATTCTTTTTTATTTATCTTTGATTTAACATTTAATGAATTTTCTTATTGGGCCACGTGGCACCTTCTGGGCAGCCCACGTGGTCCGCTCCTCCTTCTGCCACTTGGTCTCTTCAGGAGCCGTTGGATGACCTTCCACCTGATCCCATATCATCCTTTCATCTCTAGATCAACTCCAGATCAGATCCTAACCACTCTTCTCCACCTTCCTCTAAACCGCCCAATTTCCCCTTCATACAACGCCTCTCAATCCTCCACGTTTCTCCTTCTCACCTGATCTGATCTAAACCACTCCTTTGTGCCTCGATGTCAGCCGTTGGATCACATGATCCAACGGTTCCCGTCCATCTTCCTCCTCCCACGTGCCTCACCCCCGTCCGTTCCTCCTCACAATCCCATCTTTATTTTCCATTTTTGTATCCCACTCCAACCACCTTGCTCCCTCGTAACAGCCACCTCCACGTAGCTCTAAGACCCACTATGTTCATGCCTCCATCAATGCACCTCCCCTTCACTCCACCAGCTGTTACCACCGTGGCCAATACACCCCACAACAACCCTAAACAACCACCACCACTTCCTATAAAAACCACCACTCCGCCCGCTCGCCAATCCGTCAACCATTCCCAGTGTTCCCCTAGCTGTCCTCCTCCTTCTGTGACAGATGAGGAGGACTTGATTGGCGACAATGGCGGCTTCAGCCCTCGGTGTTGACCCATGGCTTTAGCCATGATTCGGCTGTGAATGCACTCCGACGAGCACCAAGGCCGGGTCGTCCTTGTTGTGCGAAGATCAGAGGATCCCCTAGGTACCTCAGCATAGGCCACTACACTCGCTGGATTCCTCTCCGACCTCTAGGTCTTTCCTCCATATTATCGCTAATTTTTCTCTTAATTTTTGAGTCACCTCTGCTCACTTACACCATCCTCCGATCATCCTATGACTTCCGCCAAACCACCTTCATCTTCGTTGAACCCCTCACACCCATCCTTCCCTTCTCCATAACCTCCGTCGCTCTGACCCAGCTTCTCCTCCACTTTGCCAGAAGAGAAGAACTCTGGGTTACCGCCTCCAGTCGCCCACAACCCTCCATCTCACCTCACAACACTCACAGTTCACGAGCATGCTACTTCGGATGTGCTAACTTATGCTGGACCTTCATTGGACAGAGCTTGGCCGGAGACATGATCCCATGCTTCGCCACCGTTGAGGCATTATCGATCGGCCGAAATACTCATTACTGGAGTCTCACCGCACCTCCAGCTCGTTCGCGAGGGCCACATCTACCTTCTCCTATCATTACAGAGCCTCATGGAGCACGGAGGACTCATAGGGAGGCCGCCGGAGCGCAGCCTCCTTTGGTGGCCCTCGATGGATGAAGAGGGTACAAGTACGATCCGATCATCTGGACCGGATGACTAGATGATGACACGGGGCATTGAAAAGTGAAAAAGCGAGAGCCGCTAAATAGTGGTCTGACAAATCAGACTCACTGTCGCTGAGGCGACTACTCAAGCCTCTTCATTTGTCAACAATTAACCCACACAATCAATAAAGAAATCAATAGCAAGGATTAAAATTTATTTATACCCTACTAACAAAGTACAGTGGCAAGCAAGTAGGGGTCGAACACAGGAAACAAGGGTGTAGAGTATAGACAAAAATCCAAACCTAGGTCTAATGAACCACTTAGCCAATCTAATTTTTTTGTGGGTTTTAAATTTTTTAATTTTTTATATAGTTTTTTATTTTTAATTTTGTATTTTTCTGATTTTTATAATTTATAATTTATATTTTTATTCTTTTTTTTCAATATTGGAATATAAAAACAATGTAATAAAAGGGAAGATCAACTATTTATAAAAATGTGCAAAAATAACCAAAAAATCAGAAAAAAATGTTTATGATATTTTTAGAGTTTTCTACTGTTTTTGTGATTTTTGGGTATTTTTCAAGGTGTTTTTGGTATTTTTAAATGCTGAAATGAAAGAAAACGGTGAAATAGGTACTGGCTGGGAAGAAAATTCAAATTAAAAATAACAAACAGTCGCAAAAATTTTCCAAACTAATTTTCAAATAAAGTCAATAAAACTAATTTTCTTTGATTTTATATATTTTTTTGAAGTTTTTATGTATATTTGAATTTTTAAGGTTTTTCTTTTGAAATTTTTAGTGGTTTTTGGACTGAAAATAAAGTAGGTCAAAACACACAACAGAGAATATTTTTGGAATTTTTTGAGGCTTTTAATATTTTTTTGGTATTTTCTAAGCTAGACAGTGATGAAACAACATGTTTTTTATTTTTAATAAATATAAAAATACAATAAAATTAAAAACTAAAAATATGGCGTGAAAGTAGAAGCAACCAGGAGCTTAAACCTATTTTTTGAGAATTTTTGGCAATTAAATGAGGCGTGAAATAAATAGCTCAAGCATACAAAAATCTTAAGCCTAGCAGGGGTATAAATGCAATTATAGAAACATCCAGGGGCTCAGGTGCAAATTCCACAAAAAGACACGCGCAGAACACGTGATATATCATTCATAGGGGCATAATTGTAATTAATGAAAACCGGCTGGGCATACGTGCAATTTTTTCAAAAAACATATTTAATTAACTACGCACAGGGATGTAATTGCAAATACCTAAAAGTTCAGAACCAAATATGCAAAATACCCAAAGGTCACGCGTCCCTATCACGTGAGGTGACGTGGTGTGGACCTAAGTGCAAATATAAAAAGTGTGGGGGCCTAAGTGCAATTATTACAAAAAGTTTTAAACTTCAGACGAAAGTTTCGAGACTAAAAAGTAAATACAAAAATGCTTGGGCTTAAGATGCAAAATACCCAAGTTCCCGATCGTGCGGCCGATGGAGATTCACTTGGACGCGTGGAGAGCATCGAGCGGCTGGTACCCCTTCGTCCTGGGCGGCTGAGATTAGATCTTCAAGGGTCGATCGGACGGCTGGCGGCGCTTGACGATCGGACGGCGTACGTGGCGTCTGGAGGCGGCTCTTGATCCAACGGCAGGGGGAGGTTCACGAAGAACACCTCCCGGCGAGCTTTGATCGGCGATTGCGGCCGACACACGGCCGCTCCGGCCCTAGGATCAGGGGCAAAACGATCCTGGGGCCCCTCCGCGTCTGATGGTGGCCTCCGGCGAAGCGGAGGTGGCGTGGGATGCTCGGACGGCGAAGGCGACCTGGGGAGCTGCTCCTGGGAACGTCGAGGCTCGATGGAGCCTTCTCTTGGGCTCTGATCTGCAAGGGAGAAGCGCAAAAACCAGGCGAGGGCAATGGTGGGGTTTGATGAAGCGATGGGAGCGGAAGGTGGCTCGGATGGGGAGCTCCGGCGAGCGGTGGAGAGGAGAGCTCCGTTGACTCTATCTGGGCAAGATCGAGGTGGGTGAAGGGGTGGAGCGTGATGACGGAGTGAAGGGGAAGAGAGTGGAAGTGACAGGTGGTCGGGTCGATGCTCGGGATGGATGGGAACGGCAGGCGGAGCTCAGCTCCGCCGCAGATTCGATCGACACAATCATGACGACTCACGCAAAGACACGCAAAGCTGCAATAGATCTAACCTATCCTAAGTTACAGCGACAAGAAAATGGAAGTAGAAGGGGAAGAGACTCACCGGGGACGTCGAGAAGAACATCACGGCGGAGCTCCGATGAGGGACGAATCTCTTCGATTCGACGCCAAATACTTCAAACCCAGGCTCGATTCGACGCCTGTTGTCACTAGGAACACGAAGGGCTAGGGGTTTGAGGGTGGAAATGGTGGAAGAAGGATTAAAATTTGAATTGAAGTCGGGTGTGCTCTTTTGTAGGGTTGACGGGCGACGTGGAAGACGAGGCTCGAAACGCCTCGATCAGTGGTCTTCAGCCCCAGATTTCACTAGGGCGTGAATCACCATTGATCGAGGAGCAAAAATGTAGAAGGCATCGTCATTGATTGGTGCAAGGTCAAGCCTAGGAAAGGGCGAGAAGATGAGACAAAACTTCTTCTGACAGGTCAAGAGGAGGAGGTCAGACAGTTGACTGAGGTCAACTGTCAGACCAACCTGGTTGGTCCACGTGGACCAACCAGGAAAAATCCCCTAAAAATTATTTCAAAAATCAAAATAAAATAGTGAATGGATGAATTTCATTTTGGTTAAAAAATAAAAAAATGTTTATTAAATTATGAAGTATTTTATTATGAATTTTAATTAATTTTATGAGGTTTATTTTAGAAGTTACTTATTTTGGCCTATATAGGTATAATATCTACATATTTTGCTTTTTTATTTTTATTTTATGTATTTTAATGTTATTATTTTTATTTGTTATTTTCTAAAATTATAAAATACTTTTATGTACACAAATATAATTTTATTTTGTTTTCTGAGATGTTTTGTTTATTAATAAAATATAAATAGGTATTGTATGGGTCTGGGTCTAGGTATAATACCTGTATATTTCATTTATAAATTTTTTTATTTTGAGTTTTCTTTGCATTTCAATTCTGATTTTAATGTACATAGTTATTATAAGTAATATTTACATAATTATAAAAATATAAAAATAATGAATAAATAATAAATTGAATATTTTATTCTGTACACTTATACAATGTGGGTCCAAAACTCAACTTTCAAACCGTAGCCCCGCCAAATGCGAAACCACCACTATTAAATAGATTATTTTATTCTATATACAATTAAAGGTGAGTTTGGTGCATTTTGAGTTTTCATTTGTGAGATACGGGTCTGGGAAGTTGGGATTCTGGATTTTTATTCAGACCATAACTTTTTATCTGTGTATTATTTTTCAGTGAAATCAATTTTGTATTTTTATTTATAAAATTAACTACAACTTTCATGTACAAAGTTTATGTATTTGATGTATAAAAAGTGGAACCAAAAATAGGTCCCAAAATGAATAAGGAATGAATTAAAAGGTATAGGTATTTTGACTGTATCAGGCCCTTATCTCCCCCCTACTTTATTCCTGGTCGACCTATTCATCAAGATGCCTAGGTCTTGGGGTTTTGGGTCATAAAATATTTACAATATTTTATTCTTTTTCTTTTCTTTTATTTATTCTATAATTTTGGCTTTTAAAAACCACATTTTGTACACTATTTACACACAGATGCAATAATGCTAAAATGCATGAATTAATGCTATTTACAGGCATTTGCTAGGGTTTTTGAGGCCAAAGTAATAGAATAAGGATGATGAATTGTGGATTCATCATCCCCATATACTTTACCTTTGCTAGTCCCTAGCAAACACTTATGCAATAAGTGCAAAAAGAAAAAGAAAGAAAAGAAAAAGAAGAACTTGGATTTTTGTTTGATTATCAAACTTGTCTTGACAAAATCAAAGTTTAGAGCTTAAATCGGACCTTTGGAATTTTAGTGCAGGCGGAACCTTAGTGAGAACCGTGTTTGAAGTTCAACAGTCCTTGAACATCCCAAGACTCTGTCCAAGTCTCCTCAATAGCCAGGTCAGAAATACTTCACTTCATATGCAAACTCTTACGACTATGAATCTGACTCGTACAGTGTAAGTGATGGTGGCTCTCCTCAACTAGAATGACAAAGAAACTGACTTCTCCAGTTCAACCCAATGATTCCCCAATCCAATGACTCCATCCTCGAGGAGAGGGATATTCCCTTCTAAGTTCAAGTGGCAACCAGCTCAAGAGGAGGGGGTGAAGAGAAGAATGGACGGATGCCAGTGTAGCTACCTATCCTGGGATGCAAGACCAGTGTAGTCAAGTCTTCCTGCTGCAGGCTCACATGATATGACTTTGGAACTCAAGCTTGCTTATTGTCTTTACAACATTTGTACATACTTGCAGGCTTTTTTTTTGTACATGCCTGAACATTTTTTTTGAATACTATATACAGCAGCATTTATATAAGGAGTTTTTCCTCTTGAGCCAGTAGACTATCCCTCTTTTGAAGCTTTATCGCAACCCACAACCTCCTGTCTTTAGACTTCCTCATCACTAGACGGGTTGGGGTGCACTTCCCTCCCTAGAGGAGGACAAGTGTTTCCACTTGTGTGCGTCTCATACCGGCAAATCCAATCCCCTCACCACTCCAACTGAGTTGAGCCATGTGAAAGGTGCATGTGTCCAAGTTAGGTCATTATCAACAAGAATCGTGCGTGTGCTTCGAAATATTCTACTTAGGCAGTCAAGAATCCATTGAACTAAGTCCCGGGATCCTCAAAGATTTAAGTCAACTAGACCTGAAGTACCTCAATCCCAGTTCTTATAAGGTTCCTGTTATTAGGTAGATTATTAAGGTCCAATCAAGCTCCAATCTCCGGATTTTACTTCGACTTGTTCAACTGTCAAACTCAATCCGAAATATGCTAATGCTATTCAATGCAATGCAGAAAATATTTTTGTGATGCATTTTTTCAAAGATTTTGAACTTTTTATTGATTTTTGAGAAGATGATGCATGCATATGCATTTTTTTGTCTTTTTCAAAAAGAATTTTCAAATGTTTTTGGATTTTAGTTTTGCAAATGTTTTTGGGATTTTTGAAAACAAAAAGGTTTTGGTTGAACATTAGGTTAAAAATATGTACACAGGAGTGCATCTTATATTTATAAGAAGTGGATTTTAAGAATTTACAAGGGTAAGTGGTCAGTTTTATATCTATAGTGGATTTTGGTGTGATGTATGTATTCCTCAAACTTATTTGACACAGGTTTTTCAAACAATTTTGAAAACTATAGTCCAAAATAATTTTTACAAACATTTTACAAACATGTACACACATTTGAAAATCATTTTGCAAAGTCTTTCAAAACAGTATATATAGGTTTTTCAAAATATTTTTGCAACCATTTTTCAAACCATTTGGAAATCATTTTTCAAACATTTTATTTCACACAAAGAAAAGAAATTTTACAAACCACACTTTTTCCACACAGGTTGAAAACATGTAACAAAATATTTTCAAAATAGTTTTTCAATAGATGTTCACAAAGATTTTCAAACTATTTTTCAAACATTTTGCAAAAAAAACATTTTCACCTGATTTATTAATCAGTATATACAAAAAGAATTTGAGGAATGGTAACATCTTTTTATTAAAGATTTTCATGAATTTTAATGAATTATTAGCCATGTTTATTAGGAAAATATGAAAGTACGAGTTATGGCTAAAGTATATACGGCCCCCCTATACATAGCTGGAGCTATGTCCTCATAGATCGGAGAGAAAAGAGAAGACATAACTCGTACTAAGTATAGGCAAGACTAAAGAATAAATGAACGAAGAAACGAAAGAACGAATGAGAAGTTGACCGTCCCCCCTATACTTAGGATCAAATAATCCTAAGTATAGCAGACTGTACACAAAGCAGGGAGGGTCAAGGGTGGGAATGAACATATCGTACTCAGATTGTCTCCCCCTATACTTAGGGTAAGATATCCCTAAGTATAGACAAGAAGAGGAGACAATGGAGAGGATCGAAATGAATGAAACTCGGGGTGCACGCCCCCTATACTTAGGACAAAGTACATCCTAAGTATGGAAAACTGTCTACAAGGGCAGCACCTTTTTGATAGATAAAGAAAATAGAAAAGGAAAAGAAGAAAAGAAGAAAAGAAGAGAAGGGATGAAAGTGGATGTGAGCAACTCGGGATGCGCATCCCCCCTATACTTAGGATAGTGTACATCCTAAGTGTAGCAATGATGAAAGAGATGGCATCAATCCGATAGAAGAGGATAAAAGAGATTGAAAAGAAGAAAAAGAAAAAGACAAAAAATCATTCAAAAATGTTTTGTTGTGCTTCGCTTTTCTCTGCTTCTTTGGAGATATTCAGCTCATCCTCATAGATTACTTGAACTGAGTGAACGACAGCCATGAATGTATCATGTTCAAGGTATGGCTTCAGAAGCTGTCCATTGACTACAAATGGCTGTGCGTCAGCTGACAGATTGGATATCAATACACTTCCGTTGTCACGCACCTGCCTAACCAAAAACGGCCCAGTCCATTTGCTCTTCAATTTGCCTGGAAAGATCTTTAATTTCGCATCGAACAACCACACCTTCTGACCTGGATCAAAGGACTTGCGACGGATATGCTTGTCATGCCATGTTTTGACCTTCTCCTTGTACATCAGGCTGTTGTCATATGCATAATCTCTGAATTCCAGTAATCTGTTCAGATCCAGTTTTCTGTTCTTTCATGCTTGCTTGGAGTCCAAATTACAGATGTTAATAGCCCATAAAGATTTGTGAATAAGTTCCACGGGCAAATGACATGGCTTGCCATACACAAGGCGGTAGGGAGACATTCCCAAGGGTGACTTGTATGCTGTTCTATAAGCCCAAAGAACGGAATCAAGCAGCTGGGACCAGTTCTTGCGATCTGGACGCACAAGTTTCTGCAGAATTGTCTTGATCTCCCTGTTCGTACATTCAGCTAGGCCATTGGACTGCGGGTGGTAGGGTGAAGCAACACGATGCTCAATGCAGAATTCTTGGGTCAGCTTCTTCACCTCTCTGTTTATGAAATGACTACCCCCATCAAATATGAGAATCTTGGGGATCCCGAACCGTGCTATGATGTGATCTCTCAAGAATCGACAGACAGTCCTACTGTCGACGGCTCAGGCGGGGAAAGCCTCCACCCATCGACTGACATAATCGACAACAAGCAGGATATATTCATAACCCTGACTGTTAGGAAACGGGCCCATAAAGTCGGTGCCCCATGCGTCAAAGACATCTGAGATCTGAATGTATTTCAGAGACATCGTATTTCTCATTCCTATGGTTCCACCCATCTTCTGGCAGTCAGTGCAACATTTGACATACTCATCTGCATCTTTGAATAATGAAGGCCACCAGAGGCCACTTTGAAGAACTTTTGCTGCCGTCCGTTTGCCTGAATGGTGTCCTCCGGAATCTTGATCATGACATAAAGCGAGGACACTTGGAACTTCCTCCTGAGGAATGCACCTTCTCCAGATACAATCTTCTCCCTCACAAAATAGATACGGGTCTTCCCACTGGTAGAAATGAATTTTAGACAAGAACCTGTCTATTTTCAATTTAGGCTAGTCCTGTGGGATTTTCTTGGCAACTAGATAGTTCACGATGTCAGCATACCAAGGAAGTGAGGTGGCAGACAGAATTGACTCATCTGGAAAGGTCTCTGTGATCGGCTGCAGGTTCAGTTCATGAGACTCTAGTTCAGGAAGCCTTGACAGATGATCGGCCACTACATTCTTTACCCCAGGTTTATCATTGATTTCCAAGTCGAATTCCTGGAGGAGAAGGATCCACCGAATGAGACGTGGTTTGGCGTCCTTCTTCTGCTGTAAGTACCGAATGGTCGAATAATCAGTGTAAATGACTACTTTGGACCTAAGGAGGTATGCTCTGAACTTTTCCAAGGCGAAAACTACCGCTAGCAGCTCCTTTTCAGTGACAGTGTAGTTTCTCTGGGCTTCATCGAGCGTTCGGCTAGCGTAGTGAATCGCAAATGGTACATTATCTTTCCTCTGTCCAAGTACAGCTCCGATGGCATAATCTGACGCGTCGGTCATGATCTCGAAAGGCTGAGTCCAACTCAGTGGCTATAAAATGGGGGCCTGCGTGATGAGATCTTTCAACTGATTAAAGGCAAGGAGCACACGATCGTCTACAATGAATTCATTGTCCTTGCTGAGCAACCCAGTCAACGGTCTGGCCAGTTTACTGTAATCTTTGATGAAACATCGGTAAAAACCGACATGGCCCAACAATGACCGGACTTGCTTTATGTTTGTAGGTGGCTCAAGTTTGGAGATCACGTCCACCTTGGCTGGGTCAACCTCCATACAACGTTTAGAAACAACGTGACCCATCACAATTCCTTCGGTCACCATGAAATTGCTCTTCTCCCATGAGAGCACAAGATTGACTTCGCAGCATCTCCGTAAGACTCGGTCTAAATAATCCAAGCATTGATCAAAGGAATCTCCGTAGACCGAAAAATCATCCATGAAGACCTCGAGAAAGTTACCCAACATATCGGCAAAAACTGCAAGCATACACCTCTGAAATGTGGCTGGGGCGTTGCATAGCCCGAACGGCATCCGTCTGAAGGCATATGTGCCAAAAAGACAGGTGAACGTGATCTTCTCTTGATCTTCAGGAGCAATAGCAACTTGATTATACCCAGATCCAAGAAGCAGAAGTATTCCTTCGCGGCCAATCTCTCCAAGATCTGGTCGATGAAGGGTAGAGGAAAGTGGTCCTTCTTGGTAGCGAGGTTAAGTCTTCTATAATCCACGCATACTCGCCAAGAAGTGGGTACTCTGGTGGCAATCTCCTCTCCTTTGTCATTCTTCACAATGGTGATCCATGATTTCTTGGGCACAACATGCAGTGGGCTCACCCATTTGCTGTCGGAGATGAGATAGATAAATCCCGCATCGCACCATTTCTGGATCTCTTTCATAACGACCTCCCGCAGGTTCGGATTTAATCTTCTCTGCAGTTCTCGAGAGGGCCTACAATCTTCTTCCAGAAAGATGCGGTGTGAGCAGAGTGACGGATTGATCCCATGGAGATCAGAAGTTCGCCAGCCTATCGCCTTGCGGTTGCGTTCAAGAACCTCCATCAGGCGAGATTCTTGGTCTTCGGTCAGGTGGGCATTGATGATGACCAGGTGCATATTAGGTTCTCCCGCAAGGAAGGCATACTTCATGTTGGAGGGTAAAGGTTTTAGCTTTGGCGGCGTCTGAGCTGCTTCAGTGGTGACTTCAGCTATCAGTGCAGGTGGTGATTCATTCAACTGTTCGGTGTCCAACATATTCTGATATGTTTCTTCTCTCAAATCCTGACAGAATTCCTTAATAATTTCTTCTTCATTCAAGGATTCTTCAGACTTCAGCTCTTGGTTCTGAAGGCACATTACTCCCACAGCAGTCTCTTGCAGCACATCAGCGAGCTCCTCATCCTGATTGATAAGGGGAAATTTGACTGCGCACTCCACTTCCTCCTCAGGACAGAGGAGTTCATGGATCTCATTGTCATCCAGAAATAAATTGGTATCTTGAATTTCATCTAGAAAGTCGCAATCATCAGCATATTCAATCACCCTTGCACATGATGTAGATGTCTGCTCGGCTGGTGTTTCCTCAGACAGGGTCTCTACTCTGATTATTTCATTGCCAGCACCAAAAGTGATTTCTCCCGTCCCATAACTCACTACTATGTTTGATGTCCGCAGAAATGGTCTTCCGAGTATGATCGGGGTAAGGAGCAATGGAGAGGGGACGTCCATATCTAAGACCACAAAATCGGCCGGGAATGACTTTCCCTGAACCGTGACGATCACGTCCTCCAACAGGCCCCTAGGCCGCTTAACTGACTTGTCTGCAAACTGCAGAATCATCTTTGCAGGCTTGAGCGGTCCTAACCTGAACTCCGTGAGTAGCGAGGCTGGCATCAAATTGACAGAAGACCCGCTGTCGAGAAGTGTTCGTTCGAACTCTTGATTGAACATCTGACAGCGTACAAGAGGTGCTCCCATATCTGGCTTTTTATCTGGGAGGTTGCTGATGGCATTAACGATGGCCATTGTGAGGATGTGCTTTTCGGACTTGCCACCGTTGCTTCTGGAATTGTGGGGGTTTGGCCTGCGCTTGGTCGTGCATGCCTCTTTCAATCCTTTCTTCACGGCGGGCATGTACTCAAGAGCTTTCATCAATGGCATATTCAGCACCAAATTCTGAATGATTTCTATGATAGCAGGATAAGACAAAGCATTTTTCAAATTTTTCATTTTTTTGTGTTTTTTCATTGCTTCAGGAAAAGGAATATTTACAACATCTTCACCAATATCATTCAAAATAGTGTCCATATTGTCATGTACAGGTAGATGACAAAAAGGAATGGATTCATCTACAATTTGTGGACCAAAAATGATAGGCTCGGCTTCAGGTGCTGGCGTTGGACTCGCTGCAGGTGCGGTGCTCCTCCTGTCAGGAACTGGCTGTGAGGCAGGTGCAGGCGGCTCCGATCTCCACCGAGGTTACTGCTATCTTTTTGTGTTTTTATATTTTCTTCATTTTTTTGTGATTTTCTGCATGCTGGTGCTGCTCCCAAAATACTGCTCGGCCCTGGTGTTGGCTGGACTGACGATTCCCTGTCAGATGCAAGATGCTTTCCCTTCGCCGTCGCCGATGGCTGGAGTATCCTACCGCTCCTGAGAGTAACAGCGTTAGATAAAAAACAATTTAATTCACCTGATTCGGGTTGGACACTACCGGCTACCTGCTCCTTGCGTCGGAAATTGTTCGGCTTTGCTTCGACCTGGGCTGGTATGGCAGTCTTGGCTGCCGTCAGGTCGTCGATCTTCTGGTTCATCTCAGCCATATTTTTCATTAGTTTCTCTAAACATGCCAGGGTCGGATTGATTGGCACAATCTCAGAGGAGTCCCCATGCTGGGGTCTAGAATGTTGATAGGGCTGCTGAGATTGCGACTTATAACGTTGTGAAAATTCGTGAGGAGGAGGGTTAGAGGAATGTTGATTGAACTGAGCAGCCGACTGTTGGTGATATCCCTGTCCGCGATATCCGGACTGCTACGAACCGTGCTGGTAATTCTGCCTCTAGGTGTTACCCTGAGATGGAGGCTGATATTGGTAGGATGGCTGGAATGGTCTCCCACCCTGCTGCTGCTGCTGGTAGGACCTGTTGCCCATGTTCTGACCCTGAGAATGTCCCTAAGGACGGGTCAGTTGTGCTTCGTTGTTCCATATGTGATAACCACCCAAAACCAACTAAGACCCGAGTGGATATATAAAACAAGGGTCGTTGCGACCCGGATCTCAGTGAAGGTGTATCAAGAAAAATATCGGACCACGAATAAAATAAGCCCAAGAAATAACGCACATGCACAATAAACAACACTCACAGGGGCATATTTGCAATTACTTAAAAATATTCATGCATTCAGTAACATGCCAGGTCTGCAGGACTAAATATGTAAAAAGCCCAACAAGCACGTGTCGAAGCACGTGTCCACATACAAACAGGGGCATACATGCAATAAACACAAACCACAAGGTCCCTACTGCAAATTACCCTACGTGAAAAAGTTTCCAAAAATATTTACAAGACTACAAAGTAAATAACAAACTAAGAGGGGGCCCTACGATATTTACCCCTTTATTAGCCGACGGTCGGATGGGAGCCACGTGGTGATCGGACGGCTGGGATGGCGGCGCGACTCCTCTCTTCGTCCCTTCGGCTCGATCGACGGTCGAGAGAGGGACACGTGGACGATCTAGTGGCTCTGGTGAATGGAGTCCCTCTCTCTCGGCTCGGACGGTCCAGATGGCTCCTCTGGATGATCGAATGGACGCTGCTCCTCCACAGATGAACGGCGAGGATCAGAACTGGAGCAGAGGGTGCATCGGACGGCTCTGGAAGATGGAGGAAGAACTCGACGCCGGCGAAGTTCGCCGGCCTCCTGCGTGCGCTCCGGTCCTCCTCAGCTGCTGCAAATGATCGGAGAAGCTCCGCGGCACTGTCCCGCAGCTGCTGGTGGTGGCCGATGGCCCAGCCGAGCCCTGGAGGGGCTCCGGCGAGGCCTGACGGCGCGAAGCTCTGGCCTGAACTGTAAGGGGGGCTCAGACACCCTCCTTTGGACCTGCAAAGTGGACAAGAAGCTTCGCGGGTCGAGGGCAAACTGCCTCGACCCAAGAAAGCAGGGTGAAGGTGATCGGTGCTGTGGGGCGGACGAGCTCCGGCGAGGCGGAGGCGATGGAACTCGAATCCCAGCTCCGGGGCGAGCTGGGGTGAATGAGCGGGCGTAGAAGGTGCGTGGGGATACGGCGGAGATGACGGGGTGGTCCGATGATCAAAATAATACGCAGAGTAGCCGGAATCAACGGAACACAGCAATGGGTCGATTTGGGGGTGATCGAAAATTACACTAAATGGGTAGGAACTAAGGTTACCTGATGGATGCTGGAGACTGTGGTGGAGCGTAGCTATCTCCTGGTCCTCGCCTCAAGGGCCGTCACCTCCCGAGGCTCAAGCTCCAGATGGTGGTCGGAGCACGGCGGCGAAACGCGGCCGGATCGATGGCCCTGCTCCTCTTCCTCGCTGCGACACCGGCTGGAGTGAGCTGTCACCTCGCTCGACCCAATGGAGCTCACTGGAGGTGGAGTGGATAGCCAAAGATACCAGAAAAATGCGGCGGAGCTCGGATTATATATGCATGAAGGTCCGGGAAGAAGGTGACGGGTAGGGCGCATTGAAGCGCGGATCTCGAGGCAGAAGCTCCGGCGAGCTTCTCGGATGTGCCATGGACATATCGGACCCGGATTTGGGGTGAAAGGGAATCGGGTCATCAAAGGATAAATCCGAGAAGGCGGGTCCAAAAGAGGGTCCGCGCCTCTGGTGGTCCTGGGGGAGGTGTTGACCGGGGGTCAACATTCCCCCGTGGACCAATCAGAGGCCGGCAAAAATTGGATTTTTATTCGATTTTTTTGAGGCCTTAAATGGCCGAATTTTCAAAAAGTCAAAACATGAAAAATGTTTGTTTTAATTTTTTCTATTTTTTTGTGATTTTTAATTGATTTTTGGAAATGAAAAAGAGGTATATACATATTAGCTATACATAGGTATATATACACTATATAGGATTTTTAATTTTGGATTTTTAATTAATTATTTTTATACATTTTTATTCCCATTTTATATTTTATTTATTTATAGGATAAAATAAGGAATAAAAGGCTATTTTTATTTTATTTTTATTATTTATATACATAGGGGAAATAATTATTTAGGTATAACTATATACATGATATATATACAAGGTATTTTTGTGTTTTAATTTTGTAATTTTTATTTGATTTTTGTTTTAATTCTTTTTATTTATTTATTTACAAAACATAAAAAGGAATATTTACAAGAAGGTTTGAAAATAATTTAGGTTATTTACAAGGTGGAATAGAGAAGGTTGATGGACTATGTACATGATGAAGGGTTGTTTTTGGATTTTTGATTTTTAAATTTTTGTTTTGTTTTTAATAGCTTTTAAATATATACAAAATATATACAAATATATTTTTGGTTGAGGAAAATATTATTTTATTTATTTACATAAATATATACATGTGAGCCCCTATCTCCCTCTACTTGTGGCTTTTATGCGGTCAGGCCCATGCTGAGCCCTCCCTTGGGTTAGGTTGCTCAATATTTATTCTAAATATTTCCCTCTTTTTCTTTTTCTTCTTTATTCTTTTATTTTTGCACAAAAACATGCTAATTATCTATATTTACAAAAATGCATGCTTTTGCTAATTTCTCCTATTTACACATATCTACATGCATTTGCATAGGTTTTTGTAGCTAAAATAATAGAATAAAGAGTGATGAATGGGTATTCATCACCCCCCTATACTATACTTTGCTAGTCCCTTAGCAAACACTTATTTGAAAAAGAAGTGCAAAAGAAAGAAAAAGGAAAAAGAAAAAGAGAATGTACATGGATCAAGGTTGATTATTAAACTTGCCTTCATTAAATTGAGGTATGGAGCTTAATCAGATCTTTGGATTATTGATGTGTCGGAACCTTATTTAGGCTTAAGCTTAAAACCTAACAGCCTCCAAGTTCCACTAATCTATAACCAAGACTCCTCAATGCTCCAGATCAGAACAAGTCATCAACTACAAACCCTGAAGACCATGAATCTTTGCTCGTCCTGTGAAGGTGAGGTCTAAGCTCTCCACCTCAGAAATGGCAACTTGACAACCCTCCCCAACAAGGTAACTCTATGACCTCAATCTGGCCACTCTTTCCTCGAGGAGCGGGGTATTCCCTTCTAAGTTCAAGTACAACCGGCTCAAGAAGAGGGGGAAGAAGAGAATGGGTCAAGGCCAGTGTAGCCAAGTACCCTTGGGAGCTTGACCAGTGTAGCCAAGTCTCCCTGCTGCAAGCTACAACAGGTGGATCATGAAACCAAGCTTTGCTTATTGCACTTATATACATACTCCGGTGGGATTATCATTTTCTCTCAGACCCACCACTTTTTTGGAGTTATTTTCTTTTTTCACATTTTTTTTTCGAGTGCATCTATACAACATGTACATGTGCAGCATATATACAAGGAGTTTTTCCTCTTGAGCCAGTAGACTATCCCTCTTTTGAAGCTTTATTGCAACCCACAACTCCCGTCGTTAGACTTCATGGCAACCAGACCAAGTTGAGACGCACTTCCTTCACTAAATGAAGAAGAGAGGTTCCGCCTAGAAGTACTACCCTCATATGCTACCCCAAGTCAAGGAAGACTGCCTCCTCACCACCTCATCCGTAGAGAGCTCGGTGCATAGTGCGGTTGTCCAAGTAAAGCCATAATCTATATGAGTCATGTGTTGTTGTTAAGTGCTCTACTTAGGCTCATTGAGATGACATGTGATCATAGCCTAGTGGACTCAAAGTATTAAGTCACCATGGACCTGAAAAGCCTTAAACCTAAGCCCTATAAGATTCCTCTTAGAAATTAGGTGGATTAAGATCTTAATCAAGCTCCATTTCTCAATTTGATTCCAGGCTAGTTTAAAGGTCAACTATCATCCAGAAAAACTATACACATATGTACAAAAAGATGCATATTTACACAAATTTTACAATCATGCAAAATTTTTGAAAAATGTTTTGAAGTCATGAATGATGATGCATGAAGTGCAAGTTTTGCAAAAAGAGATTTACACACATTTACACAAGATTTTTGCAAACTTTTGATTTTCAAGACATTTTGGAAAAAAAAATTTTGTATTATATACATAATTTTGATACAGAAAATATTTACACAAGCTTTACACACAAAAGATTTTTGAAATCATTTTTACAAAAATAATTTGTACACTAGCTATGTATGTGCAAATAAAAGAAGATATGTACATGAAAAATTTTTAATTTTTGTGGTTTTTAGCCATTTTTATTTATTAACACACTCACACAAAGTACGAGTTATGGCTAAAGTATATATGAAATATATACACACCCCCCTATACTTAGCTCGAACGATGTCCTCAGAGTCAAGAGCGATGAAGAAGACATAACTCGTGCTATGTATAGGGAAGTGAAAAGAAAGGCTATACAAAAGAAGATGAAAAATCAAGAGGGTCCTCGGGTCTTCCCCCTATACTTAGGATCAAGTTATCCTAAGTATAGCAGGCTGTACACTAAGGGAAAACCGAGTGGAAAAGAATGTACAGGGTCTACCCCCCCTATACTTAGGGTAAGATACCCCTAAGTATAGGCAGCAAAAACAGGGGTAGACGGAAACAAAAGAATACCCGAAAGGTCTCACATCCCCCCTATACTTAGGGTAAAGTGCACCCTAAGTATAGCATAATCAGAAGATGAAGAAAGGGATGTGGGACTAAAGAAAGTGATGATATAGACAACTGGATCTATGTACAGCGGAGGATCAGTAAAGCTCAGGCGTGAGATGCATTAGATGTGAGTCAAAGATCACATCTCACGCAAAATGAATAGGGGCAAGATCAACGACCCGCGGCTCATGATCTAGAAATGGCTTGAGCCGCTGGCCGTTCACTCGGAAGGTACTCTCAGAAGACAACTCAGATATGTCGATGCTACCGTTGTCGTGTACCTTCCGAACCAGATAAGGTCCTTTCCATTTGCTCTGGAGCTTCCCTGGAAACAATCTAAGCCTCGCATCAAACAGCCATACTCTCTGTCCAATCTCAAAATGTTTGTGGCTGATATGGAAATCATGCCACTCCTTGACTTTCTCCTTGTAATGTAGGCTGCTCGTGAAAGCTGCATCTCTAAGCTCTTCCAGGGCAGCTAGCTCTGCCCTCCTCTGGTCTCCTATACCATCTGGATCCATCAATATATCTGTAACTGCCCAGAGTGACTTGTGCCTCAGCTCAACAGGAAGGTGACAAGGCTTGCCATACACGAGGCGAAAGGGAGATGTGCCCAAAGGTGTCTTGAAAGACGTCCTATATGCCCACAAGACCGAGTCCAATAGCTGTGACCAATCCTTTCGGTCAGGGCGGACGACTTTCTGCAGAATAGTCTTGATCTCCCTATTCGACACTTCGGCTAGACCATTCGTCTGTGGATGGTATGGTGTAGCAACACGATGGTCTATGCCGAACTCGGTAGCAAGTGCCTTCACCTGGTCGTTGATGAAGTGAGATCCCCCATCAGAAATAAGAACTCGTGGAACCCCGAACCGCGTGATGATGTGCTTCCTCAAAAATCTGCAAACTGTCCTCGCATCAGCGGCTCGGGCGGGGATAGCTTCCACCCAACGACTCACATAGTCAACGGCCAACAGAATGTACTCGAATCCCTGACTCTTAGGGAATGGGCCCATGAAATCGATGCCCCATGCGTCAAAAATCTCACAGAAATGAATAGGCTGCATCGGCATCATATCACGCTGTCCACAAGTGCCCATCCTCTGACAGTCAGTACACCTCTTCACGAACTCATCTGAG
Organism: Ottelia alismoides; assembly: GCA_037367405.1. Taxonomy (NCBI): domain Eukaryota; kingdom Viridiplantae; phylum Streptophyta; class Magnoliopsida; order Alismatales; family Hydrocharitaceae; genus Ottelia; species Ottelia alismoides. The sequence goes on along the minus strand of JAZKJV010002512.1, from coordinate 696,741 downwards.
TCCTTGAAGAGGGTAGGCCACCACAAACCGGACTGGAGCACTTTCTGTGCCGTTCTCCTCCCAGAATGATGTCCTCCTGCCTCAAGCTTGTGGCAGTAAGTGAGGACGCTATGGTGTTCCTCCTGAGGAATACACCGTCGCCAGACGCTATCCCCTCCCTCGTGGTAAAGGATGGGATCCTCCCAATGGTAGGACCTGGCCTTCGCAAGGAAGGTCTCAAGCCTCTGCCTGGGCCAATCTTGTGGAACTTTCCCAGCAACGAGAAAGTTCACAATATCGGCGTACCATGGGAGTGAGGCGATAGCAAGGATCGCCTCATCTGGGAAGGTATCTCTGATCGGATCTATCTGCTCTGTCTCCTCAGGCTGCTCTAACCGGGAAAGGTGATCCGCCACCACATTCTTGACTCCAGGCTTATCCTTTATCTCAATGTCGAACTCCTGGAGTAGAAGGATCCATCTAGTCAGTCTGGCCTTGGCATCCTTCTTTGCCATGAGGTACCTGATGGCGGTGTGATCTGTGTACAAGGTCACTCGGGATCCAATGATATAAGATCTGAACTTGTCCAGGGCAAACACTACTGCTAGCATCTCCTTCTCTGTAACCGTGTAATTCCGCTGGGCGGAATCCAATGTGCGGCTAGCATAGTGTATGGCAAATGGTACTCCATCCCTCCTCTGTCCCAGCACTGCCCCTACGGCAAAATCGGAGGCGTCCGTCATGATCTCGAATGGGAGAGACCAATCAGGTGGCTGGAGGACAGGAGCCTCAATCACACATCTCCGGAGAGTAGCAAAAGACGAAAGACACTTGTCATCGACAAGGAACTCGGTGTCTTTCGTCAAGAGGTCAGTCAACGGTCGGGCAAGCCTGCTGAAATCCTGAATGAATCTGCGATAAAATCCAACGTGCCCCAGGAATGACCGAAGCTGCCTCAGATTGGACGGCGGTGTGAGTTTTCTAATGACATCTACCTTGGCCGGATCAACCTCCATGCCCCTGTTGGAGATGATGTGGCCAAGCACCGTCCCTTGAGTCACCATGAAGTGACTCTTCTCCCAAGATAGCACCAAGTTGTACTCAATACATCGCTGGAGTACTCGGTCTAGGCAGTCAAGACAGGAGTCGAATCTGTCGCCGTAGACCGAGAAATCGTCCATGAAGACCTCAAGGCACTCCCCTACCATGTCCGAAAAGATCGACAGCATGCACCTCTGAAAAGTCGCAGGGGCGTTGCATAGCCCAAATGGCATGCGTCGAAAAGCGTATGTGCCAAAGGGACAGGTAAAGGTGGTCTTCTCCTGATCCTCAGGAGCGATGGCCACTTGGTTGTAGCCCGAGTACCCATCCAGGAAGCAATAGTGGCTCTTCCCTGCCAGTCTCTCAATGATCTGGTCAATAAAAGGCAGGGGGAAATGGTCCTTCTTGGTGGCTTGGTTGAGTCTCCTGTAGTCAACACAAACCCTCCAAGAGGTGGGTACCCGTGTAGCAATCTCCTCTCCCGACTCACTGATCACAGTCGTGATGCCTGTTTTCTTGGGCACCACATGCAAGGGGCTGACCCACTTGGAGTCGGAAATGGGATAAATAAAACCTGCACCCCACCACTTCGAAATCTCCTTCATGACGACCTCTCTCAGGTTGGGGTTCAGACGCCGCTGGAACTCGCACGACGGCTTCGCCCCATCCTCTAGGTAGATGTGGTGGGAGCAAACTGATGGATCAATCCCATGGAGATCTGCTACGCTCCATCCGATCGCCTTGCGGTTCTTTTCAAGAACCCCCATCAGACGGGATTCCTGCTCTCCAGTCAACTCGGCGGAGATGATGACTGGGTACATCTCAGGTTGGCCCGCAAGGAACCGATACTTCAGCGAAGTAGGGAGCGGCTTCAGCTCTGGTATGCTGGGTGCCGGCAAATCTGGCTGTGGAAGGAACTGCGTGAACGCTGCAAGGTCGGCCAAATCTGCCTGGGAAAGTGAAAGTGTACTCTCGCAAACTGGGTCGGGAGAAGGCGGCTCAACTGTACTGTCTCTGCTCTGCTCTGCCTCTACCTCCTCCTCTGTAGGCTCAGGTGAACTCAGGTCTGGCATCTGATCATAACAATCGGCCCAATCAGACTCTGAGTCCGAGGGATCTGTATCAGACTCGGTGGCATCAGTACCACCGAAAAACAAGGTGGCATCAGCACCACCATCACAAAACACTGTGCTACGATCAAGAACCGGCTCTGCTGCCACAAAGGTATCCTGAACCAGGTCTGTGCTCTCCAGACTCTCCTCTGCTGTCATCTCTGCATCAGCTGTGTCTGAAAGTGAGAGGGTCGTCTGTGCATCAAAGTCTGCCCAAGCTGCCTCGTCATCTGTGATCACAAAGTCGCAGTCCTGGTGGATGTCTGGCTCTGCGTCTGTCAGCTGCTCTGAGTCGGTACTGGCATCTGAGCGGGATCTAGATCTGACTCTGTAGTCCTCGACCGTCTCTATTTGTATACTCTCGCCCTGGACGCGAAAGTACACCTTCCCGCTATCATGATCAGTCACCGCCTTGGCTGTGGCCAAGAACGGACGACCAAGTATGATGGGGGTATCGGCCACTGACTCAGGGACCTCCATGTCCAACACTACGAAGTCCACGGGGAATTGCAAACCCTGAATCGTGACGATAACATCTCGCAACAACCCCTTTGGCCTCTTGACAGATCGATCAGCGAACTGAAGGACTGTCCTGCTCTGTCGAAGAGTGCCCAACTCGAAGCGGTCGAGAAGGGCTGCCGGAAGGAGGTTGATAGACGATCCGCTATCTAGAAGAGTACGGTCGAACCTCTGCTCTCTGATCTGGCAACTAACATACGGGGCCCCTGCATCTGGCCTCTTGGCTGGCAGTCGGTTCTGAATCGCAAAGCACGTGGCTTTGGTCAGCACATGGATCTCTGAAGTATGGTTCCTCCTCCTCCTCCTGACTGTAGTCCTCTCTCTCAAACATCTCTGGAGGAGGGGGATGTGCTGCAAAGCCTCCTGGAGGGTCAGCTGAATGTGGAAGCGATCAATCATACTCTGGCTGAACTCCTCAAACTCTCTCTTTTTTGAATCATTTTTCTTCCCCTTCCCCATCTGAAGGGCTCTAGGGAAGGGGACCACTGGGTCCTTCTCAGATGAAGGACTAGGAAAAGATCTACGCGGTTCAAGGACCGGATCCACACATACATCATGCACCACAGTGGGACCAGAAGAATGTAAACCTTTTCCTTTATTCATCACAGAATCCGGAGATACATGATTACGGGGAAAGACAACAACTCTCTCTCTACAGACACTGGTGGCCTCAGTACCACCACGAGTGGGCTGCTCTGCTGCTGCTGGACTAGGTAGACGTCTCGCGGCCTCAGTACCGCGTGCTGGCTCGGCTGCTGCTCGGGTGGCATCAGTACCACCTCCTGAATCTGGTGAAGTGGCGGCTTCAGTACCGCCAGTGGGATTAGCATCCTCGGTGGCCTCAGTACCACCGTCATCGACTGGAGCGGCCTCAGTACCGCTCTCCTCCTCCTCCTGTGGCGCCTCGGGGTGAAGCTCAGCTGAGGCGCCGCCGCCGGCTGGGGTCCTACCGCTCCTAAGTGTAGCAAAATCAACATCAAACAGATCTGACGAAGTATCATCAAATGGATCACTAGGAGTGGTAAACTCATCAAGTACTACCTGCTCAGGCTTCCTCTTGAGATTGTTCGGGTTCGGCTCTATCTGCGCAGGTATGGCGGCCTTCCCTCTCACCAAGTCCCGCAACTCCTGGCGGAACTCATCCATCTCCCGTCTGAAGGTCGCCTGCTGGTCCGTGAGGAGGCGGGCGATGTCATCCATGGCGGGGCTCTCGTGAGAGCCCGACGGGTAGCCTCTCTGTGGGTGAGGCTGCTGGTACTGCTGTGGGTGAGAGGGGTAGGACGGAGGGTGCTGCTGGTGCTGGTATCCCGGGTGAGCCTGCTGCTCACGCCTCCAAGACTGTCCCTGCTGATAGGGACGAGGACCATAGGACTGCTGCTGGTAACCTGGGTGCTGCTGCTGCGGCTGCTGGTGAGGGTCTCGCTGATGGGAGTACTGCCCTCCCTGTGCTGACGGCTGCTGCTGGGGCTGGGCACCACCACTCCCCCACCTGAATCCGGGATGGTCTCGTCGGATCCCAGGCTGGGGACGGTCGTACCAGATCCCGTTGACATCCATCAACGGCTCTGCATCCAAGGGGGCTGGGGGTAGCACTGCCAACGGCTGGTCCGGCTGGTAGACCACCATCTGCATCTCTGGAGATGGTGGGGACTGGTAAGTGTGCTGCGGCTGCTGGTACGGCTCCGCCTGTACAAGGTGAACCTGTCTAGGCTGCGCTGGGGCGCTGGAGCGCTGGGACGAGCTGCTGCTGCCGGAGTCGCCTCGCGACTGAAGACGGGGCTGAGAAGCCGTCTGTGTCTCCTGGAGACACATGATCTGTGTCTTCAGGTCGCTCAAGACCTGTGCCATCTGATCCATCTGTGCTATGCTCTGGCACTGCTTCTTCTCGATCAGCTCCATGCGGTCCAGCTTCTCGCTGATAATGCCCATATCTGCAGCTGAAGACTCTGCCTGTGCTGCTGCTGCTGCTGCAGATGAACTGGAAGGACCTGCATCGACCCGTGCTATCCTCTGGTACTGCACGGGTCCTGGCTGAAGTGGCTGGGTCTTCTGTGTGTATAGGCGGGTCTGAGACATGACCATGTAGTTCTCCGCCATCTCCTCGAAAATCGCCCAGACCTGGTCGTGGTCCTTGGCGAAGTAAGAACCGCCACAAGAAGCGTTCACCAGGCCCTGTAGCTCTGGTGACAACCCACTGAAGAAGCTCTGAACTAGGTTCGGCTTCGTGATATCATGGTGTGGGCATCTGTCAAGGAGCTCTCTGAACCTCTCCCAAGCCTCGTGGAACTGCTCATTGGGAAACATGGAGAAGTTGCTGATCAGGGCCCTAGCCGCGTTCGTCCGCCCGAGTGGATAGTACTTGTTCAAGTACTCGGTGCGGAGCTGCTCCCAAGTGTACACAAATCTCCCCAAGTGTTTCAGCCAGGTGGCTGCTCTGTCTGCGAGGGAGAACGGGAATGCAATCATCCGTATGGTATCCTGGTCCACGTGTCTGTCGTGGACAGTACTGCAGATCATCAGAAACTCCTGAAGGTGAAGATGGGGCTTCTCTGTAGCCAGCCCATGGAACCGCGGTAGCATCTGCAAGGTGTTCGGGGGGAACTTGAAGTCCCCCACGATGGCTGGAACCACCACCCAGTGGTGCATCAGTGTAGAGCCGGGATTGTGTAAATCCCGCATCGGTCTAGGTGGTCCTGCTCCTCCTGCGGCTGCTGCCGCTGCGGCGGCGGCCGCGGCCGCTGCTGCTGCTGCTGCGGCTCGTGCCTGTGCCTCATCGGGCTCCTCGGCCTCGCTCTGTGCATCTCTCTCTGCTCTGAGCCTCTCCATCTCTCTCCTCATCTCTAACATGAACGCTCCCTGATCGCGGAGCTGCTGCTGAACTGTCTCTAAAGAAGCGATCAGGGTGGAGTTGATCGCTCCCTGGTCCAAAACGAAGTGCTCGGGACGGGAGTGATCATCAGAACTGCCTGCGCCGGCCATCTCTACCTCTGCAAAACCAAATGAGCCCAACTCAGGTGCCGTCAAATGAATCAGTCTCTCCTCGGGCTCATATCTCTCAGGTCGGTCAGAAAGGGGATCGAGGGGGAACAGGGTGGAATCATACTCGGGCTCGGAGAGCGGGTCTGAGCTCTCGCGAGCCAACCTAGATGATGTGGTAGACGCGCCCGAAAGCGGTGCAACCAATGGCTGCCTAAGAGACCGTCTACCCATCATCTTGATCTAGCGAGCAGGCGGATGAGATCTGGAAAAATTAAGGATCAGAAAACAAACCCCCAGTTCACCTACTCAACACGAGCTGAAGACCGTGAAAGTTCGGTCAATTATCTTGTCTATTTTATTAGGTGAACAATCAAAATAGCAGAGCGATTACGGTGACCTGTTAGGATATCCGCCGCTAACCCAGTCGACTGGCCCGCACGGAGAAGTCGGTAATCAGCCGGGTTTCGCGTCGGGGGGCTCTACCTAGTGTTCGGGGTCACTCTCTCGCACAAGCAAACCAGACAATGAGGGGGTTGCTCTCCCCAAGACAGATTATTAGGGTGAGCGGGTTTTAAGATCAATAATTCTAAACAGTCCCAATTTTATGGTTTTTCTTTTTAGGTATTTTTCAAATCAAACAAAATCGCCTAACGAATTTTTCGGTTTCTCCTGGTTATTTAAGTCCAAAAACGGGGGGAGAAGACGAAAAAGCCGATGCACGTGAAATCAATGATGCATGCTGAGTAAGGGATGCGTACCTGCCGCCAGCACTCTACATGCAAAGTGATCCGCGCATAAAATAAAGACAGAAAATAAACTAATCTAAATGATGCACGATAAAAACCGAATCCTAAACAGGCAATTTCTACTGATCGTGAAGAACTGTAGCTAGTCAACCGAATCAAGTCCGGAGTCCGATCTCGGGAGTCACTCGGTGCCCGCCACAACGGGTCCTGCCAGCGCTGTATGTGACTCCTAACGGCACGTGGTCTCGAATCAGATCAAACTAACTTTTTTGGTGAATTTTAATAAGGTCCAATTACGTTCTATAGGAACAGATAGTCTATTAGGTGTTGGGCCTTAAGAGTCCTACGTCACAATCAACAGAAAATCCTAAGTCTAGGGGCTCGGTCAAAACCGCGAAAAAGCCGTCAAATGATAGTAAGAAAGAGAAAATAAAACTGCGATGAAAAGCCGCGTAAAAAGCCGAGGGTCCTAATGGGTCCCCCGAGCACGCCGGTGCTCGGCGAAACAGACCCGCTACGGTCTAAGTCTAAGAGTGTCTCAGAGTCCAGTCCAGTACCTGTATTATTACAACACAATAATAAATGAATAAACTAAAGTAAATCTATCCTAATGCCTCCCCCACTCTACTCTCTCCTCTCGCTCTCTCCTGCGGCTTCGTCGAGAGAAAAGCCGCCTCCGAAAGCCGCGGCTGCACCGGCTCCTCGAAAGTCACCTCCGCGGTCCTCGGGCCCTCGCAAGAAGAGAAACACAGGTGGTCAGACCAATAAAATAATCAAATAATCAATGAAAAATACAAACAAGGGTATATGTGCAAAAATAGAAATAAAATAACCACACAAAAATAACACAAAAATAAAAAGAAAAGAAAATCAAAATAAAACAAAATAAAATAAAATAAAACTAAATACAAAAGCCGCGAAAAGCCGCGAGCTCCGAAAAGCCGCGAAAAACCGCGAAAATAAAAACGAAAATAAAAGACAAAAAACACTACTAAGTCGTGCTCCCCGGCAACGGCGCCATTCTGATAACCACCCAAAACCAACTAAGACCCGAGTGGATATATAAAACAAGGGTCGTTGCGACCCGGATCTCAGTGAAGGTGTATCAAGAAAAATATCGGACCACGAATAAAATAAGAAATCAAAACACGAAGTACGGTCCAGCTATGTGATTAACCTGGTATAGCTCCCAGGGTCGAACTCAAGGAGCACGGATTGGCCTAGGGCCTACGAAGTAGTGAAAAAGCAATAAAATAAAAGAAAATGCTTTTTTATGGGTTTTTATGAATTTTTATATTTTTTTGGATTTTCAAATTATAAAGAAAATAAAGAAAAGTAAATACAAGGCAACTTAAGCAATTTATTAAACACTCCAAAAATCAAGCAAAAATTCCAGAAAAATGGTTTTTATGTTTTTTAGGTTTTTTACTGTTTTTGGTGAATTTTTGATAATTTTCTAACAGGTAAATTATTTTCTAAAAATCAAAAAGTGTCAAACAGAAGAGGTACTGTCCAGCAAGGCTTAAGACCTAAAAATAAAATATTTAGAGGTCCTAAACAGCCCTGAAGGTAATTTTCCTATAAACTATGAAGAATAAGGAAAATTAAGGCACCCTAATTATGATTTTTGGATTTTTAAATTAATTTTTATAATTTTTATGAGTTTTTAAGGGTTTTGTGATTTTTAGGATTTTTAAGCAGTGAAAAATCACCAAAATCGGCTGGAAAAACAAACAGGAAGCAAACAACACTACCTAATTTTTTTAGAATTTTTAAAGTGATTTTATATTTTTTTGGTATTTTTAAAGCTAGACAGTGAACAAAAAGAGGGTTTTTGAATTTTTAAAAATATTAAATGAAAACAAAAATGTCCTCAAAAATCACAGAAATAACTACACCATGGCAGGAGCCATGTATCGAAATTTCATTAGATTTGGAGGTGGTTTGATATTTATTCAAAAATAAACAAGAGGGTACTATGCACAAGGACCAATGTGCAAATACCCGAGACCTGGGGGTCGCTGGTGCAAAATACCCAGCAAGTCACGCGCTTCGCGCGTGGCTGGGGCACACAGGGACCGGTTTGTAACAAAAACCAAGTCCTAGGGGTTTTTGATAACACGTATCAAAACCCCAGGGGCAAGGTTGCAAAAAGCCCAAGAAATAACGCACATGCACAATAAACAACACTCACAGGGGCATATTTGCAATTACTTAAAAATATTCATGCATTCAGTAACATGCCAGGTCTACAGGACTAAATATGTAAAAAGCCCAACAAGCACGTGTCGAAGCACGTGTCCACATACAAACAGGGGCATACATGCAATAAACACAAACCACAAGGTCCCTACTGCAAATTACCCTACGTGAAAAAGTTTCCAAAAATATTTACAAGACTACAAAGTAAATAACAAACTAAGAGGGGGCCCTACGATATTTACCCCTTTATTAGCCGACGGTCGGATGGGAGCCACGTGGTGATCGGACGGCTGGGATGGCGGCGCGACTCCTCTCTTCGTCCCTTCGGCTCGATCGACGGTCGAGAGAGGGACACGTGGACGATCTAGTGGCTCTGGTGAATGGAGTCCCTCTCTCTCGGCTCGGACGGTCCAGATGGCTCCTCTGGATGATCGAATGGACGCTGCTCCTCCACAGATGAACGGCGAGGATCAGAACTGGAGCAGAGGGTGCATCGGACGGCTCTGGAAGATGGAGGAAGAACTCGACGCCGGCGAAGTTCGCCGGCCTCCTGCGTGCGCTCCGGTCCTCCTCAGCTGCTGCAAATGATCGGAGAAGCTCCGCGGCACTGTCCCGCAGCTGCTGGTGGTGGCCGATGGCCCAGCCGAGCCCTGGAGGGGCTCCGGCGAGGCCTGACGGCGCGAAGCTCTGGCCTGAACTGTAAGGGGGGCTCAGACACCCTCCTTTGGACCTGCAAAGTGGACAAGAAGCTTCGCGGGTCGAGGGCAAACTGCCTCGACCCAAGAAAGCAGGGTGAAGGTGATCGGTGCTGTGGGGCGGACGAGCTCCGGCGAGGCGGAGGCGATGGAACTCGAATCCCAGCTCCGGGGCGAGCTGGGGTGAATGAGCGGGCGTAGAAGGTGCGTGGGGATACGGCGGAGATGACGGGGTGGTCCGATGATCAAAATAATACGCAGAGTAGCCGGAATCAACGGAACACAGCAATGGGTCGATTTGGGGGTGATCGAAAATTACACTAAATGGGTAGGAACTAAGGTTACCTGATGGATGCTGGAGACTGTGGTGGAGCGTAGCTATCTCCTGGTCCTCGCCTCAAGGGCCGTCACCTCCCGAGGCTCAAGCTCCAGATGGTGGTCGGAGCACGGCGGCGAAACGCGGCCGGATCGATGGCCCTGCTCCTCTTCCTCGCTGCGACACCGGCTGGAGTGAGCTGTCACCTCGCTCGACCCAATGGAGCTCACTGGAGGTGGAGTGGATAGCCAAAGATACCAGAAAAATGCGGCGGAGCTCGGATTATATATGCATGAAGGTCCGGGAAGAAGGTGACGGGTAGGGCGCATTGAAGCGCGGATCTCGAGGCAGAAGCTCCGGCGAGCTTCTCGGATGTGCCATGGACATATCGGACCCGGATTTGGGGTGAAAGGGAATCGGGTCATCAAAGGATAAATCCGAGAAGGCGGGTCCAAAAGAGGGTCCGCGCCTCTGGTGGTCCTGGGGGAGGTGTTGACCGGGGGTCAACATTCCCCCGTGGACCAATCAGAGGCCGGCAAAAATTGGATTTTTATTCGATTTTTTTGAGGCCTTAAATGGCCGAATTTTCAAAAAGTCAAAACATGAAAAATGTTTGTTTTAATTTTTTCTATTTTTTTGTGATTTTTAATTGATTTTTGGAAATGAAAAAGAGGTATATACATATTAGCTATACATAGGTATATATACACTATATAGGATTTTTAATTTTGGATTTTTAATTAATTATTTTTATACATTTTTATTCCCATTTTATATTTTATTTATTTATAGGATAAAATAAGGAATAAAAGGCTATTTTTATTTTATTTTTATTATTTATATACATAGGGGAAATAATTATTTAGGTATAACTATATACATGATATATATACAAGGTATTTTTGTGTTTTAATTTTGTAATTTTTATTTGATTTTTGTTTTAATTCTTTTTATTTATTTATTTACAAAACATAAAAAGGAATATTTACAAGAAGGTTTGAAAATAATTTAGGTTATTTACAAGGTGGAATAGAGAAGGTTGATGGACTATGTACATGATGAAGGGTTGTTTTTGGATTTTTGATTTTTAAATTTTTGTTTTGTTTTTAATAGCTTTTAAATATATACAAAATATATACAAATATATTTTTGGTTGAGGAAAATATTATTTTATTTATTTACATAAATATATACATGTGAGCCCCTATCTCCCTCTACTTGTGGCTTTTATGCGGTCAGGCCCATGCTGAGCCCTCCCTTGGGTTAGGTTGCTCAATATTTATTCTAAATATTTCCCTCTTTTTCTTTTTCTTCTTTATTCTTTTATTTTTGCACAAAAACATGCTAATTATCTATATTTACAAAAATGCATGCTTTTGCTAATTTCTCCTATTTACACATATCTACATGCATTTGCATAGGTTTTTGTAGCTAAAATAATAGAATAAAGAGTGATGAATGGGTATTCATCAATATGCCATTGATCTCCTGAATCAGTGGCGGAGGTGGAGAGAACTGCTCAGAGTATGCTGGCTGGGGCTCTGGTTGATACACAACCATGTGTGTCTGGGCTGCAGGGGTTGCTCCGGGGCCTGCACGTAGTACACGTGCTGGACAGGTTAGGGCTGCTGTGGAGTCGGCTGAGGGTGTTGCTGCATTGCTGGCTCCTTCTTCTCATCATTCGGCTCGGCAAGGGTAGACACAGTGTTGCACATGTTTGCATTTAAAGCACGGACGAGCTGCTCCAGCTGTTGGGAAATTTGGTCGAGCTTTTCCAGACCTTGGGTCCTCTTCTCAATAACTGCCAGTTTTTCGAGGTCCTGTGACCTCTTCTCGATGATATCCACCTTGGACAAGTTGCTCCCAATGATGCTCAGGTTGGAGCTCTCATCCTTGTCTTCGGTGTGAGAAGCCATGTTAACTGGCTTGCTGATGGCGGTTGGTGGCTTCATGTATACTCTGGACGAGGATTGGGCTGCTTCTCCTTCAGCCATTTCTTCGAAGACGTTCCATACCACGTCCTTGTCCTTGTTGAAATGTGAACCGCTGCAAGCCGCATCCACAAGCTTTTGGCTCTCAAATGATAGCCCCCAAAGAAGTGTTGTACGAGACTGGTCTTTGGAATATCATGGTGGGGGCACTTCTCCTGAACATCTTTGAATCTCTCCCATGCTTCATGAATGGTCTCGTGGGGCTGCTGGCAAAAACTGGAGATCCGGGCGCGCATCTGATTTAATCTCCCGAGAGGATAGATTTTATGGAGAAAGGCAGATTTCAATTCCTCCCAGGTGGTGACGACCTTCCCAAGATGGTCAACCCAATAAAGGGCCTTGTCTTGAAGGCTGAAGGGAAATGCGGTCATCTTGACTACATCCAGAGGGATTCCGGGGTAGTGAGCAGTGGAAAAGATGCGGCCAAACTTCTTGAGAAAAATGTACGGTTCTTCAGTGGTGTTCCCATGAAAAGTGGGAAGCAGTGAAAGAAATTGCGGCTTCAGCTCGAAGTGGGCATGCATACGTGGAACTTGAATCCACTCAGTGATACGCCCTGCTCTTGGGTTGTATGTCTCCTTGAGTGTGGGCTTGGGCTGCGGTGGATCTTCTTCTGCTACTTAATATTCGGGGCCCACTGAAAACTCATCTCTGACTTCATGGAAATTGGGATCGAAGTTCGGATCATCCTCTCGTCGACCGTCTCTTGCATCGGCCCTCCTCCTCAGATCGTTCAGCATGTCCTGGAAGGCTGTCTGGGCCAGGGCCTGATTAGTCAACTGCTGCTGAATGGCTTGGATGGAAGCCAGTAGCTGATTGTTAACCTCGCCCTGCGTGGTGTATTGTCCTTCCCCTGTATTGACTTCAGGCTCCTGCTGGGGCTGTGGTCCTTTACCTCTTCCTCCTGCCATCTCAGACTACACTTGAATCTCTGACTCGTGATCGGGTGGAGGATCTGCATGACGGAGTAAACCCTGATCAATATCTTCCTCAGCACCTGCTGTTGAGATGAATCTGGGATTAAGGTCAATCCCAGAATGTTGTGAATGGAGCATGTGATATTGACTAAAATCGAACTCCATCCACAAGGGGTTATTTCGGGGACAAGAGTAATCCCGGTTGATTGGAAGGGGAAGAGCTAGTTCGGGTTGCGAATCCATCCCGAATAGCGGATTTATTGGAGAAAGGCATGTATTGAAGGAGGCAAGAATAGGGCAGTCTAAGGAGACATTCGCAAGATCCGAATTAACTCTTCGGAGATCACCCCTCTTTATTGAAGATGTTGCCGGCACGGAATCGATGTGGGCGTCGGCGAGGTCCCGACTAAACCATCCGTGTGACGACATCATGAGAAGACCAAGAGGAAAGGATGTTGGATGAACAACACGAGGGTAAACAAGAAATAAAGAGGATTGCAAAACAGTAGAAGGCTCACAATTAGCAAGGGTCAACTAGAAGGGGAACAAAATTTTGCGCAAAGGCGCGATATTTTTGATCTTTGACCTAAATGTAACTAGCAACCAAATACAAGACAAGGGAGTTCACCAACTCAACACATGAAGCCGTGAAAGTTCGGCTTTATCTTTGTACTTTTTATCTTGAATTCAGGAATTTATCTTTCAACGAGTCCTTAGAGCGCTACGCCTATAGGAGCGAGAGTACTGCCGGAAAAGTATTCTCGTACTTGTCCTCCTCCTGTGTAACCTGTAACTTGCGCTTTTTAAGGTCCCTGTAACCCTTCTTGGATCCCTACTCAGCCAAAGAAATAGAGTGAGGAAGCCAATAGGTGAAACCGATACTTCGGACCTTGCTCGCAACGGAATCACCCATGAGCTTGCAAGATCCTACTCGGACGTAGCCGGTGAGACAGACACACCCGTGAAGGTGTGGCCTATGCTCGGTACTTCGGATAAGGTCGATGCTCACACAATAGTGAGTCACCAATGGCGACCGAGCCCTACTCGACTACGTACGATAGTAGCGCCAATACTTCGGAAATCCAGGCGATACACAAGGCAGCCACAAGTTGGGTTTTCGGCTCTAATCCTTACGAAGCGCTCACCTCACTTGGAAGGAGACCTTCCCATGCAACCTGAAAACAAGTGAGGGTGTTACTCTCCCCAATCAATGAGTCCAATTACCAATTTTATTTAGGTAAAAGTTTTCTTAGCAGTCCCTTTTTTAATTTTTTTGGTGTTATCGCTTCTTTTGAGTAGATTCAAACAAGCGCCTAATGATTTTGTATTTTCTTTATCCTACTTTGTCCAAAATCAGAGGGAGAAAAGAGTAGGAAAATGCCAATGCAAGTCGGCACCAAGATGGAAATCTCACCTTTGTGCCTAAATGATGGATGCAAAGTAAGAAGACTTACAGCGAATCCCAGCTCTCTCCATGCAGGATGCAAAGCAGAATTTATAAACCTAATCTATATGCCGGTATGCAATGCGGAAATCGTCCTAAGGTAGGCAACTTCTAATGTGAAGAACCACAAGCTAATCGCTAATCTTCAATCCTAAGGTCCGGTCTAGGCTCCCCCTCCTCTGCTCAACACACTTGAGTTTAGGAGAAAGCGCTTTGCGGGGAGAGCTCGCGGCGCCCGGATAAAAGAATAGTGACTTCGCTGTTTGAATTAAACTAAGTCCAAGCACGATCTATAGGTACATGCAATTGTTGTTAGGGTGTTTGGACCTAATCTAATCGATCAATCAAGGCCTACAACTAAGAGCTCAATCCACAAAAGAAATGAAAAAGAAATCAAATCCGGAAAATGAGAGTCGAGAAAACTCGAGAAAACCGCGGTGAGCCCCCGGGTGAACATACACCCAGAAATTAGGCCCGAAGTGTTCAAGTGTCCAAGTCCTGTATTATTACAGTTAATCAAATAATCTCTCTCTCTCTCACAAAAATAAAAAGCTACTATCTCTCTCTCTCTCTTGGCTCTCCTGCTCTCTCCTGCCGGCTAGGGTAGAATAGCCGGCTCCTCCTCCCAAGGATGCACAGGATCCCCTAGGCGATCCTCCTCGGTCAGCGGTCCCTCGCAAGAAAACAAAAGAGATGTCAGACAGTTCAAAACAAATGATGCACAAGAGACAAATAATAAAAAATGACTAAGTAAATAAAAGACCCAAAGGCACTCTACAAGCTGATGCTCCCCAGCAACGGCGCCATTTGAAAAGCGAAAAAGCGAGAGCCGCTAAATAGTGGTCTGACAAATCAGACTCATTATCGCTGAGGCGACTACTCAAGCCTCTTCGTTTGTCAACAATTAACCCACACAATCAATAAAGCAATCAATAGCAAGGATTAAAATTTATTTATACCCTACTAACAAAGTACAGTGGCAAGCAAGTAGGGGTCGAACACAGGAAACAAGGGTGTAGAGTATAGACAAAAATCCAAACCTAGGTCTAATGAACCACTTAGCCAATCTAAATTTTTTGTGGGTTTTTAATTATTAATTTTATATATTTTTTATTTTTAATTTTGTATTTTGATTTTTAATTTTCTGATTTTTATAATTTATAATTTATATTTTTTTCTTTTTTTTTTCAATATTGGAATATAAAAACAATGTAATAAAAGGGAAGATCAACTATTTATAAAAATGTGCAAAAATAACCAAAAATTCAGAAATAAAATGTTTTTGATTTTTTTTGAGTTTTTTACTGTTTTTGTGACTTTTGGGTATTTTTCAAAGTGTTTTTGGTATTTTCAAATGCTGAAATGAAAGAAAACTATGAAATAGCTACTGGCTGGGAATAAAATGCAAATTAAAAATAACAAACAGTCACAAAAATTTTCCAAACTAATTTTCAAATAAAGTCAATAAAATGTGTATATTTGAATTTTAAAGGTTTTTCTTTTGAAATTTTTAGTGGTTTTTGGATTGAAAGTAAAGTAGGTCAAAACACACAACAGAGAATATTTTTGGTATTTTCTAAGTTAGACAGTGCTGAAACAACATGTTTTTGATTTTTAATAAATATAAAAATATAATAAAATTAAAAACTAAAAATATGGCGTGAAAGTAGAAGCAACCAGGAGATTAAACCTATTTTTTGAGAATTTTTGGCAATTAAATGAGGCGTGAAATAAATAGCTCAAGCATACAAAAATCCTAAGCCTAGCAGGGGTATAAATGCAATTATAGAAACATCCAGGGGTTCAGGTGCAAATTCCACAAAAAGACACGCACAGAACACGTGATATATCATTCACAGGGGCATAATTGTAATTAATGAAAACCGGCTGGGCATACATGCAATTTTTTCCAAAAACATATTTAATTAACTACGCACAGGGATGTAATTGCAAATACCTGAAAGTTCAGGACCAAATATGCAAAATACCCAAAAGTCACGCTTCCCTGTCACGTGAGGTGACGTGGCGTGGACCTAAGTGCAAATATAAAAAGTGTGGGGGCCTAAGTGTAATTATTACAAAACGTTTTAAACTTTAGACGAAAGTTTCAAGACTAAAAAGTAAATACAAAAATGCTTGGGCTTAAGATGCAAAGCAACCCAAGTTCCCGATCATGCAGCCGATGGAGATTCACTTGGACGCGTGGCGAGCATCGAGCGGCTAGTACCCCCTTCGTCCTTGGCGGCTGAGATTAGATCTTCAAGGGTCGATCGGACGGCTAGGGGCGCTTGACCATTAGACGATGTACGTGGCGTCTGGAGGCGGCTCTTGATCCAACGGCAGGGGGCGGGTTCATGAAGAACACCTCCCCGGCGAGCTTTGATCGGCGATTGCGGCCGACTCACGGCCGCTCCGGCCCTAGGATCAGGGGCAAAACGATCCTGGGGCCCCTCCGCGTCTGATGGTGGCCTCCGGCGAAGCGGAGGCGGCGTGGGATGCTCGAACGACGAAGGCGACCTGGGGAGCTGCTCCTGGGAACGTCGAGGCTCGATGGAGCATTCTCTTGGGCTCTGACCTGCAAGGGAGAAGCGCAAAACCCAGGCGAGGGCAATGGTGGGGTTTGATGAAGCGATGGGAGCGGAAGGTGGCTCGGATGGGGAGCTCCGGCGAGCGGCGGAGAGGAGAGCTCGGTTGACTCGATCTGGGTGAGATCGAGGTGGGTGAAGGGGTGGAGCGTGATGACGGAGTGAAGGGGAAAGAGAGTGGAAGTGACAGGTGGTCGGGTCGATGCTCGGGGATGGACGGGAACGGCAGGCAGAGCTCAGCTCCGCCGCTGATTCGATCGACACAATCACAGCGACTCACACAAAGACACGCAAAGCTGCTATAGATCTAACCTATCCTAAGTTACAGCTACAAGAAAATGGAAGTAGAAGGGGAAGAGACTCACCGGGGATGTCGAGAAGAACTTCACGGCGGAGCTCCAGCGAGGGACGAATCTCTTCGATTCGATGCAAAATGCTTCAAACCTAGGCTCGATTCGACGCCTGCTGTCACCAGGAACACGAAGGGCTAGGGGTTTGAGGGTGGAAATGGCGGAAGAAGGATTAAAATTTGAATTGAAGTCGGGTGTGCTCTTTTGTAGGGTTGACGGGCGGCATGGAAGACGAGGCTCGAAACGCCTCGATCAGTGGTCTTCAGCCCCAGATTTCACTAGGGCGTGAATCACCATTGATCGAGGAGCAAAAATGCAGAAGGCATCGTCATGGATTGGTGCAAGGTCAAGCCTAGGAAAGGGCGAGAAGATGAGACAAAACTTCTCTGACAGGTCAAGAGGAGGAGGTCAGACAGTTGACCGAGGTCAACTGTCAGACTAACCAGGAAAAATCCCCTAAAAATTATTTCAAAAATCAAAATAAAATAGTGAATGGACGAATTTCATTTTGGTTAAAAAATAAAAAATGTGTATTAATTTATGAAGTATTTTATTTTGAATTTTAATTAATTTTATGAGGTTTATTTTAGAAGTTACTTATTTTGGCCTATATAGGTATAATATCTACATATTTTGCCCTTTTATTTTTATTTTATGTATTTTAATGTTATTATTTTGATTTGTTATTTTCTAAAATTATAAAATACTTTTATGTACACAAATATAATTTTATTTTATTTTCTGAGATGTTTTGTTTATTAAATAAAATATAAATAGGTATTGTATAGGTATGGGTCTAGGTATAATACCTGTATATTTCATTTACAATATTTTTATTTTGAGTTTTCTTTGCATTTTAATTCTGATTTTAATGTACATAGTTATTATAAGTAATATTTACATAATTATAAAAATATAAAAATAATGAATAAATAATAAATTGAATATTTTATACTGTACACTTATACAATGTGGGTCCAAAACACAACTTTCAAACCGTAGCCCCGCCAAATGCGAAACCACCGACATTAAATAGATTATTTTATTCTATATACAATTAAAGTGAGTTTGATGCATTTGGAGTTTTCATTTGTGAGATACGGGTCTGAGAAGTTGGGATTTTGGATTTTTATTCAGACTATAACTTTTTATCTGTGTATTATTTTTCAGTGAAATCAATTTTGTATTTTTATTTATAAAATTATCTACAACTTTCATGTACAAAGTTTCTTTATTTGATGTATAAAAAGTGGAACCAAAAATAGGTCCCAAAATGAATAAGGAATGAATTAATAGGTATAGGTATTTTGACTGTATCTGGCCCTTATCTCCCCCCTACTATATTCCTGGTCAACATATTCATCAAGATGCCTAGGTCTCGGGTTTTGGGTCATAAAATATTTACAATAGTTTTATTCTTTTTCTTTTCTTTTACTATAATTTTTGGCTTTTAAAAAACCACATTTTGTACACTATTTACACACAGATGCAATAATGCTAAAATGCATGAATTAATGTTATTTACAGGCATTTGCTAGGGTTTTTGAGGCCAAAATGATAAAATAAAGATGATAAATTGTGGATTCATCAGGCATCTCCGAACCTCATGACGAACCAGTAGGCTTGGATCCACCGAGCCTCACACCAAGCGACTGCTTCACGCCATGTGTGCCCGAAGCTGCGACGCGCCCCGAGCCTAGACCCATCACGTGCTCTGCACGTGAGGGCCTGGGCAAATTGTAGAGAAGATCCATGAATTTTTTATAATTGCATATTGGTCCTCAGGGGCGTGCCTCATGTGCGCCTGGGTATTTTACATGGAGGCCTTGAAGGTTTCAGGAATTACAGATTCTGCCTACTACATACAATTGCAAAATTTCAATTGGGCCCATATAGTTTTGCTTAATTGCAAATAGGTCCATCCATGGACCTATTTGTAATTAATTATCCATTTATTTCTTGCATTTCTATTACATTTATGCCCCTGCATTGTTTTCTTCATAACTTGAGAAATCTAGGTCCAATTTACTTGATTTAAGTGTCATTTGTTCCTTATTTCATCGTCTATCTTATGGCATGTTTAATTCTCTCATCTGACACCAAGTGAAAAATGATGAAATTTTATTTCTAAATAGTGTCTTTGATCTATATCTCTCTACCATTGATAGGTGATTGTTTGCATTCTCTTTAGTGCTCAATTTGACAATGGAATTTAAGCTATAATTTGTTGCTCAATTTTGTGATCTTCTGGGGCATGCTTGTATTATTTATTTGCATTTTTCTCCTTCGCATTCATGCATCCATTGTGTTCATGCATAACTTTAAAGTTGCATAGCAAAATCAACTAAAAAAATGCATGCATCATTGTTTATATTACTCTGCTTGCATTTTATTCTACATATGATCCAAGACCTTTAAATGAGAACTATCCACACATGCTTCTAATTGACCAAAATTCGATAGATAAATTAAAGTAGCTTGTGTCCCTATGTTCAACCTTGGTAGACTTGCCAAATATAAAATTTCCACAACATTCAAAGATTGTGGTTTTTGATCGATCGTTTTTCGCCTCCTATACTATAACTACAGATTATTAAAGAGGCAGATTTCACGTTCATCAAATGGCGCTGTTGCCGAGGACATGCATCACCTTTATTTATTTGTTGAGTTTTGATATAATTTTGTGTTGAATATTTTCAAAATCTGCAGGTCTTCTTATTATGCATTTTTGCATCGTTTTCTGCTGATTATTTTTCTCGTTATTTTTCTAACATTTCTCTTTTGTTGTAGGGCCCATGAAGATCGAGGATGCTTGATCACAATGGAGGCATAAAGTTGGGAGCTTCTGCGGAGAAGGCCATAAAAGAAATGATGGATAATTCAAGGAAGTTTAGTCAGTTTGTCATGCATTTTCATGTTGTAAAAAAATATTTGTGTGTTGCATATGCATTTTTAGTGGTCCTCATTTGATGGCTCGCATACTGTAAAAAAAGGAAAAAAAGGAAAAAAGAGTATATCACTAGATGATCTACCTCCCCCATACATACTTGCACATATACACTCTGTCCCCATCCTCTCTCTGTATATTTCACACAACACTCTTCCCCTCTCATGTCCTGATCTGTACAACCCCCCTCTCATCTTCTATAAAAATTCATCTCAGTGTAAATGCTCCTCCCAACATAGACCCCCCCCAATTCAGATCCTTTACTTAGGCTATTTATAGCCTAAGTATAGGGGAGAACCAACTCATTCATCCATCCCTCCATCTCCCAGTCTTCTTATACCTAGGTCATTTTTGTCCTAAGTATAGGGGGGGACCATCCTCCTCAGTTTCGCTATATCACCCTATATTTAACTGAGCCATGGCTTCATATCACTTGTGCTATGAGGACATAGCAAAAGTTAAGTATAGGGTGTATACCGCATATTACTGTATATATACTTTAGATGTAACTCGTGTTTTAACTTTTTTTTTGAAAATTCTTTTTGGGCTTGGTTTAAGTTAACTTGTGAACTTAGTTTTGTAAAAATTCCTACATAAACTTTGTCTTAAAATTAAGAGATCAATTTTTTCGTAAAATTAACTTTTTGTAAAAATTATTTTTTTTTGTAAAATTATACTTTTCAGAAACTCCATTAAAATTTGAAAAATTAAAACTTTTTCTTTAAAAGACTCTGATTACTAGGCTTAAAAATGAGTAGCTACTCTTAGTGAGGGATATTTGGTGTCCCTTAACGGAGTGGGTGGTGTAGAGGTCACTATATATGGCTCTGTCCTCAAGTAACATGGGTCGTCTAACGGTCCGTACTTACACCATACTGGCTGAAAGTGGATGCAACTATTCATATGAGCCTGGGCCTGTCATTGTCTTTTAAAGGAATTAAAAAAATGAAAATTTAAAATCTATAAAAATAGGAAAAAAACACAAAATTTCACTAACGAGGAGTTGGTGTATTTCCTGACACATTCACATTCACTCAAGGCTTGAGGTTATGAGGACACTTGATTTCTGTTATCTTGAGAATCTGAGTTAACATGCCTTAGCCATTAGGTTTTTAAACTTAATAATCCACACTTCCCTAGTTTGAAAGATTTGAGCGCTATATTGTACTCTTCATCTGTACCTTTAAAAGAATATGATCCGCACAATCACATTCACAACTGCATGATTGATGTGGCGAGTTGAGTTATCACCTGAGGAACTAGGACTAGATATTTGAGTTTAGACCCGATCTAATGATGCTTGAGATGTGATAAAGTTAATGAAGGCTTCAAGAAACCTAAGCGTCAGCAAAACCCTAGCCTGTACGTGAACAAGTTCACTTGCTATCTCTTTGATATTTACCTATGTGCCAGAGTGTGATGAAACATAAATAATTGTTGATCAGTGTGGCTAACTTTTGGTAAAAGCAGCAGAGCTGCCAAAAAGAAAAGAAAAGAAATGTTCAAAGAAAAGGTCTATCCTCCAAAAAGTCAAATTACAAATGAGCTTCCACAATGGCGAGCGCTCCCAAACATTTTCAAGGTGTCCACTTGGACCAAGCGCAAATTAGGACCAAGGAGTCGGGCTAGCACCAAAAAATGGGCTCTACATTGTAAACGGTAAAAGTTTGGGTGTCGAAGGTATTTTAGATACTCAAAAGAGACAACACCCGGTATACTCCCAGAAAAAAAGTGCAGACGACTCCGAACTCTCTTGACGGACACATTGATCAACAAAATAAAAATACGAAGTTGAGTAATAAGGCACTTGAGGGGCCCCTTGTTCCAATGTGAGGGAAAGAAAAATAGACACAATTCTATGCCCTCCATCATCTGGCCTTCCATCCGCACTTCAAGTCTGATGAACTAATGAGACGGTTGACTGAATCAAGAATAGACTTAATCCCTAGTGTTGAGAATTAGCTCTAGAGGATAGTCTCATGGACTGGAACTTTGGGTGATGCCTCGACTCGACTCTCATGAAATGCACGCACACTAATTTCATATCCTTATTTTATATGTACAAAAAGAGAGTTTGATAATTAGAGAAGTTGGATTCTTATGACAAGAGCATGGGTTGAGCCCATAAATTCAGGATCACTTAAATTGAGGGTCTTCGAAAAATTGAGCCTTGAAAAATTCACATGCACTGTCAGAATTAATCCAACTCCTTCATTCTTTAGATGGTCGAGACGAGCAAAGTTTAAGTATATGGGTATGATGAATCTCGTATTCATCATGCTAAAAATTAATTCTTAAATCCCCTAGCTTAAATAATCCAATAAAATACACCAATAATTCCTCATCATTATCTCGTATTATATTGTGTATAATATAACCTATAATTAATGTATTTAAATTAATATTATTTACTTTGTAATTTATTTCATCATTAGAAACCCATAAATTTTAGGTTAATAATTGTCTAAAACTTCCTAAACCTTTAAAAGAACTAAAAATAAACAAAAAAATATCAAAACCAAAATCAGTATTTTTAACCCTTTAACAATAACCCCCAAAAATACTTTTTGTAAAAATAACCTCTTTGGACTTTTTGTCCAACATAATACTTGTAGATCTCACGAGATCAAACTTTTATGTTTTGACTTTTTCCTAATTAGTCTCTAGCTAATTATTTTTTACTTATCTTTGATTTAACATTTATTGAATTTTCTGATTGGGCCAGGTGGCACCCTCTGGGCCGCCCATGTGGCCCGCTCCTCCATCCCTCCACTCGGCCTCTCCAGAGCCGTTGGATTCACCTTTCACCCGATCCCAACTCATCCATTCATCTCTAGATCGATTCCAGTCATTAGATCTTCCTCTGGATCAGATCCTAACCGCTCTTCTCAGCCTTCCTCTCAGCCACCCGGATTCCCCTTCATCTAATGCCTCTCAATCCTCCATGTTTCCCCTTGTCCCTTCGATCAAGCCCCACTTCTCATCCCAGCTGTCTTTTGGCACCCCCAATCTCTAGCCATTAGATCCGATCACCTGATCTGATCTAAACCACTCATTTTCTCCTCGTTGTCAACCATTGATCACATGATCCAATGATTCTCGTCCATCTTCCTCCTCCCACGAGCCTCGCCCCCGTCCGTTACACCTCACGATCCCATCTCCCCCTTCCATTTTTGGCTCGCACTCGAGCCACCATCGTCCCTTGTAACAGCCACCTCCACGTAGCCCCTAAGACCCACCATCTATGCACGTCCATCAATGCACCTCCCCTTCACTTTCACCAGCTGTTACCACCATCGCAAATACACCCCACGATAACCTGAAACAACCACCACCACTTTTCTATAAAAACTACCCCTCCGCTTGCTCGCTAATCCGTCCACCATTCCCTGTGTTTCCCCTAGCTATCCTCCTCCTCCTGTGACAAAGGAGGAGGAGTTGATTGGAAACAAATGATGGCGTCTGCCCTCGGTGTTGACCCATGACTTCGACCATGATTCAGCTATGAATGCACGCCGACGAGCACCAAGGCCGGGCTATCCTTGTTGTGCGATGATCAGAGGATCCCCTAGGGACCTCAGCATAGGCCACTTCACTCACCGGATTTCTCCGACCTCCATGTCTTTTCCTCCATATTTTTGCTCATTTTTCTCTTAACTTTCCAGTCACCTCTGCTCACTTAAACCGTCCTCCGATCATCCTATGACTTCTGCCAGACCACCTTCATCTTCATTGAACTCCTCACACCCATCCTTCCCTTCTCCATAACCTCCCCGCTCCGACCCAACTTCTCATCCCCTTCACCGAAAGAGAAGAACTCTAGGCTACCACCTCCAGTCGCCCACAACCCACCATCTCACCTCACAACACTCACACTTCATGAGCACGCTACTTCGGCTATGCTATCTCATGCAGGACCTTCATCGGTCGGAGACATGTTCTCACGCTCCGCCACCGATGAGGCTTCATTGACCAGCCGAGATACTCATTCTCGGAGTCTCACCGCACCTCCAGCTCATTCGCTAGTGCCACAACTACCTTCTTCGATTATCACATAGCCTCGTGGAGCGTGGAGGAGTCACAGGGAGGTCGCCGAAGCGCAGCCACCTCCGGGGGCCCTCGATGGATGAAGAGGGTACAAGTACCATCCGATAATATGGATCGACAGACCAGATGATGAGACTTGGCATCTCCGAACCTCTTGACAAACCAGTAGGCTCGGATCCACCGAGCCTCACACCAAGATATTGCTTTACGCAAAGTGTGCCCGAAGCTACGTCCCGCCCCAAGCCTAGCCCCCTCACGTGAGAGGGCTTGGGAAAATTGCAGAGAAGACCCTGGAATTTTTTATAATCGCATATTGGTACTCAGGCACGTGCCTCACGTGCACACCTGTGTATTTTAAATGAAGGCCCTCGTAGGTTTCAGGAATTACAGATCTACCCCCACACACAATGGCAAAAATTCAATGTGGCTCAAATGGTTTTGCTTAATGGCAAATAGGTCCCTCCAAGGACCTATTTCTAATTAATTATCCATTTATTTCTTGCATTTTTATTACATTTATGCCTATCGTCTATGTTATGGCACGTTAACTCTCTCATATGACACCAAATGAAAAATGATGAAATTTTATTTCTAAATAGTGTCTTTGATGTACATGTCTATCATTGATAGGTGATTTTTGCATTCTCTTCAGTGCTCAATTTGACTATGAAATTTAAGCTATAATTTGTTGCTCAATTTTGTGATCTTCTAGGGCATGTTTGTATTATTTATTTGCATATTTCTCCTTCCATTCATGCATCCATTGTATTCATGCATCACTTTAAATTTGCATCAAAAAATCAACTAAAAAATTACATGCATCATTGTTTGCATTAATCTTCTTGCATTTTATTCTGTATTAGAACGAAGACCTTTAAATGAGAAATTATCCACACATGCTTATAATTGACAAAAATTTTGATAGATAGATTAAAGTAGCTCGTATCCCTGTGTTTGACCTTGGTAGACTTGCCAAGTATAAAATTTCCACAACATTCAAAGATTGTAGTTTTTTATCGATCATTTTTCGCCTCCTATACTACAACTACCGGTTATTAAAGAGGCGGATTTCACATTCATCAGAGGCGGGGGACTGGAGCTCCATGTCTTTACAAGTCTAGGAGGCGGAGCTTGGTGGAGGAGGTTGTGGTGAAGGGAAGTGGAACTCGCGAGGGGTCGACAAAATATCAGGGATGAGAGAGGAATGTGTTTATACCCTCTGGAGGGCTGCAGATAAGGTGAAGTGTGTGCGGTAATTTGGTGAAATCGAAAGGTTACGGGATGTAGAGAATTACCTAGAGGGAATGATGGTGCAGAGGCGACATAAGAGAAGATCTAAAGCTTCAAGGAGGGGAGTGATTCACTTAGGGAAGATGAAGTGAACTTCCTGGGGAGGGGGTCTTCGCTCAAAATCTCAGGTGAGAAGGAGCTTGAGCTCTACAACTCCACAGAGCTGCTACACGGCCGGGAAGAGAATGTGGATCACATCACCTTCCCCTTGTCATCGCATGAAGGGTTACTCTCGCCCTAGTTGTCACATGGAGCGGAGCTCTGGCTGGAGGAAGAAGGGTAGAAATTGATGAATACGGTTGCAGGATGGTGGTGTTGTGGATTTTATAGGCGAGGGTCAATGACAATTATAAGCTCGGGTGGTCATCTTGAAGACTCGACGAAGGTGGATATTGTGTGAGAGTTACATGCGAAGTGGTGATGGTGAATGATGGAGATAGGTGTTGGGGATCTGGTGGAGAAGTTACGGGTCGTGTGAGAGAGTTGTAACAACTGGAGGTAGATGAAGTTACGCGTGTAGTTGGATCAGCTAAGATCCAACGGCAGAGGGAGGGTCAGGTGCGCGACATGCACTGGTGTAGAGTGGAGGTGGGAGGGGATCTTGGCCATTGGATAAATTTTATCCAACGATTCAGGTAAGAAGGCTAAAAGATGAAAAGCATTGGCCGATCAAGGTCAAGCGATTGACAGGGCTTGGGCATGGACCAATGTGGTGTTGATGCGTGACAGAGATGTTGTCCAGCTTGTCGACTAGAAATAAAATTAAGAAGATGAAAAAGGAAAAGAAAGAGAAAGAAAAGTCAAAACAAAAAGTGGTCAACATGGATGTTGTGGATCTCAATGGGATCACAACTTCGTGAACTGATCAAAACCAAAAGAGATCATCTGTACAAAAAATATTTTTGGTATAGGTACTAGTTGCCAATTATCCCCTATATTTTAATGTTTTGTGATTTTTTTATTTTTAATTAGGTTTTAACTAGAGGGTTCATTTATTTACATTATATACATAATCAATCTAATTTCTATGAATATTTTACATGTTAGAAGACTATAAATTTAAATCAACTAAGGTAAAATATGTACAAAATATACAATTGCAGATTTTTGTGTTTCTTATTATTTCATGGGTTTTGTTTCTTTCTGCTAAGTTAAGTCTTTAAATAGAGAATAAATTAGAGAAAGAATTTGATCAAAATAATTAATTTTTGTATATAAGATAATAGCATGCAAGCAAAAACTAAGGTTATTTAATTACATATTTTAACGCTAATTTGTTGTAATGTTGGTGAATGCTAATTAGTCAATTTTAGGCATTTTAATTACTGAATTATCAAGGGAATCTTACTAAGATGTTCATATAGACTATATGAAACATGGATTCATTAGTGTCCACAATTAGAGTTTCTCTACTTGTTATAAATGTAGATACATGTATTGAGAGATAAGAAAATTATCTTAACATAATCTTCAAAAATAAATATGGACATAGAACTGATACAAAATAACTTATTATTATAAAAACATAATAAAGATTTTATTTTAGGAAAACTATATCAGCTATAAAACTATATAAAACTTTATTACATAGAGTTATATACAAATATATAATTATATATTAAAACATGTCTAGAAACATGGATACATATATTTTCATATATTAAATGGACATTTATATTTTATAATTCATATAGATACAAAGTAGATCTTGTAGGGAATCAATCGCTTAAGGATATATCTCCATCTTTTTTCATCCCCATACACAAATTATCGCATATTATTGCTTATCTAGAAATGCTATTGATAGCATTACCTAATAACACACTAATGAAAGTGTATTTCCGTATAATCAAGATTTTTTGTTAATACAATGTTTGTAGGGATACTTCTGTAAAATTGTAACTTAAAAAAGCTTTTTTGTGTCTGGAATCATTTCCCAAAAATTATGCAACAAAAGAAAGCAGCAGGGATGAAAATGATCCGATACAGATATACATATAATCTTATCTTTATCTATTCTAAAATATGAATGGATGTGAATATTGACGGATATGAAAAATGTATGACCATATCCTAAAAAAGATTATCAATTTAAGATGAATACGAATCATATACAAATAATAATAGTAGAAATATTTATTAGATTGACTAAAATATACATATTGTTAAAAAATAATTGTAATTTGCATATAAAATATTATTATTGCAACGGGTATCTACACACATAGGCTTACAATTGTCCACCCCTATGAGAACACATGAGCCCACTATTATCTACCCAAATATGGAGAGGCTTCATGAAGATATGTACTTGGAAGAAGATTCTAGAATAGCAAGAGGTGGAGAAATTATCTGAATATTTTTGCACCTACCACCAACATATCTAGATATTTCTACCTAACGACGAGCATATAAGATGATTTTAGATCCCTCTTCCAAAATATCTCTACCCTCTTGAATGACCTATAAACAATCAAAACAACAAACACAATGTAACTACCACCACCACAAGAGTCTATCAAGTGTCTTCCTCCTTCCAAGTGTTGTAAGTCCATCCCTTGTTATAAACATTGCAATTCCCTCTTCTTATAAAAGTCTAAATCTTGTATGCAAGTTTTAAGTTTTAATGAAAAGATGTTCTTGTGTTCAGATCAACCTTGTGCATTGCTTTGTATTCCCTATCCCTAATTTTCCTCCTATCCGCTACCAATCTTCCGCTACCCTAACAAGTTTGGTATCAGGACCTCACTATCCTTACATCCTTATTGAAACATTTTCCCTATTTTGTAACACCATGACATCCACCTCCAATACATCTATATTTAATTAAACCCAACGCTCCATTCACATCTTTAAGGAAGAAAGTTATTATTATTGGTGTATTCAAATGAAGGCTCTTTTCAGCTCACAAGATTTGTGGGAACTACTTATAGAAGGTTATGAGGAAGCTAAAGATGCGAATGCACTTCACTAAATAAAGGAAAGAAGAAAGAACTCAAGGAGAACAAGAAGAAATATGCAAAGGTCCTTTTTCTTCATTCATTAAGGAGTAAGCAAATTAATCTTTCTTTGTATTTCTGGTGCAACTAGTTCAAAAACAAGTATGAGAGATTTTGAAGAAATAAATTTCAAGGACTCGCTAATGTAATTTCTATTAAGGTTCAATATTTATGCAGGGTCTTTTATAAAATCTTTGATAAAAGATAGTGAAATTATCTAGGGATTATTTTCAAGATCTTATATAGTACTATCGTTGATTAGAAGATTGTTGAAAAAATATTAAGAAGCTTTCCTACTAAACTTGATCTTCTTGTTACTTCTACTGAAGAATTAAAAAATTTATATTCTCTTTCTATATACGGATTAATGGGATCACTTGAAGCATATGAGAAAGGAAATAGCATGTTTATGACTCAACCATTAGAGAAGCATTTCAAACAAATATAAGCATCTCCAAGGCCATGAAGAAACCCATGATTAGCAACGAAGAGACAATATACAAAGCGACAAGAGAATAATGAAAGATTAAAAGGAGTATACAATCAAAGAGATCCCGGTACAAGAAAATCTTCTTCTTATTGCATTATCAAGAAAGACAGCCACAAAGTGTAAGATTGCAAATCATTCTCAACGGGACTCCATGTTTCAAAAGGACAAGTTCAATTATATAGCAGAACGTGATGTATTATAGTCCATTACTCGATTCTTGCATGAATACTAAAGAAGTATCTAAAGACATTTGGTATGTCGATAGTGGTTGTAATAACCACATAATAGGGAACAAAGATACATTTGTGATTCTTGAGAAATGACATAGTTCACAAGTTACGTTTAGAAACAGAAAGCTACAAACTGTGAAATGGAAATCAGTTATTGCAATACAAACAAAAAATGTACTTCTAAACTCATTCATGATGTTCTTTATGTTCCTTACTTAACTGAAATCTTTCTAAATGTGGGCCAACTTATGAATAATGGCCACTCTATAAGATTTGATAATGCAGTACGTAAAATCTTTGATAAAAGAAGAAAGCTACTAATTGCAGACATTAAATAGCTCCAAATAAAGTTTTTCCATTATCAATTCCTTTAAAATAAGTTTATGCTCTAAAATCTATAATGAAGATGATTCCCTATTATGACATATAAGACGTGGACATTTACATTTTAGAAACCTCATCTTATTAAATCAGAAAAGCTTGTTTGTTAGACTTCCATTTGTCAATAAAGATAAAAACATAAGTGAGAGTGCATATATGGCAATAAACATATGTGTGGGTGCATATATGGCAAGATGAATAGATTTCCATTCATGAAGATGTCATGTAGAGCGAAAACTCCACTTTAGTTGATACAATCAGATGTATGTAGACCAACTCAATCTCCGTCTATCAAAAGAGCCAAGTACTTTCTATTATTTATTAATTATTATAGTGGAATGATGCGGGTTTAAAGAAAAGTCAAAAGTATTATCAACTTCTATCAAGTTTAATGCTTATGTTGAAAAGCAAAGTCGAAGAAAAGCAAA
Source organism: Ottelia alismoides (assembly GCA_037367405.1). Taxonomy (NCBI): domain Eukaryota; kingdom Viridiplantae; phylum Streptophyta; class Magnoliopsida; order Alismatales; family Hydrocharitaceae; genus Ottelia; species Ottelia alismoides. The sequence continues at coordinate 667,053 of JAZKJV010002512.1, read as the reverse complement.
AATCTTCCGATCAAGTTGTGGAGGAGAATTTACATCCAAGGAATTTCAAGATTTCTGCACTGCTTAAGGAATTAAGAAATAGCTAACAACACGATATTATCCTCAGCAAAATGGTATAGTTGAAAGAAGAAATCAAACGATCATCGAGATGACATGAAGCATGCTGAAAGGTAAGGGTCTTACCAACAAACTTTGGACAGAGGCAGTAAATACTGTTGTTTATATATTAAATAGATCTCCTAAAAAAGCAATATTAGACATAACATCTTATGAAGCTTGGTAAGAAATAAATGCCAGTGTTACTCATTTTAGAATATTTGTCTCTATTGCATATGCTCATATTCCATCTAAAGTTAGATAAGAAAAATTTGTTGAAAAGAGAGAAAAATATATCTTAATTCGATATTGTGATGAATTTAAAACTAATAGATTATATGATCCCAAAGACGGAAAATTGGTTATATCAAGATATGTCATCTTTGATTAATCATCTTCATGAAAATGTGAACACTCTCCAACTTTACAAAAGCAAGTTGCTGGTGAAAAGACGACCAAATGATGAAGATATATTGCCTTCAATTAAAAGACCTGTTGAGCCAAATATTTCTATTGTGGAACATCCACAATAAAAGGTACGATCTATTGATGAAATATATGCATCAAATCATGTTTTCTCTTTATCTGCATATAAGCCCCTAAAGATGGGAGAAGAGATTGAAAGAAAAGAATAAAAGGCAGTATCTCGATATTCTAAGAAGCGCAAAAATAAATCCTTATGCAAAAGTAAAGTATCTTTCTACTTCAAGTACAAGAAGTGATATACAAGATGTTGAAGATTTTCCAACTACTATCTTATGCAAAAGGTGCCATCTACTACAATGAAAAGGAAGCAGACCTTTCATATAAGAAGAAAGTACATTGAGCACAACTATCAATGTATTCAAAGGCAAGATCTTGATGTAGTCCATCAACTTAGAACACCAAGTTGCAGATACATTTACAGACCTGCTTCCAATAGAAAAGTTTCAACACTTTGGGAGGATTATGCAAATTACAAATTAAGAGGGGATGTTAAATATATAATTTGCAATTTGCACATAAAAGATTATTATAACATTAGTCCTCTACCCACATGTACTTATATTCCTCCACCCGTATGAGAACATATGGGTATACTATCCTTCATTAATAAATGGAGAGGCTTCGTGAAGATACACACTTGGAAGAAGATTCTAGAATAGAGAGATGGAGATAATATCTTGATATTTTTCCACCTCCTACCAAAATATCTAGACAGTTCTACCAAAAGGAGGATCATGTAAGATTATTATAGATCCATCTTACAAAATATCTTTACCCTCTTGAATAGCCTATATATACCATCCAAGAGGTCCTCATTTGTCATCAACAATCACAATAACAACAAACACAATGCAACCACTACCACCACAAGAGTCTCTCAAGTGTCATCCTCCTTCCAAGTGTTGTAAGTCCTTTTCTTGTTGTAAACGTGTCAAGTCCTCTTCTTATAGAAGTTCAAGTCTTGTATGCAAGTTTCAAGTTTTAATGAAAAGTAGTTCTTGAGTTCACATCTATCTTGTGCATTTATTCTTATTCCCTCTCGCTAATTTTCCTCTTATCCACCACCAATCTTCCACTACCCAAACACATATTTAGGATGATTTCCACTAAAACCCTATAGGAAAATTGCCCTATGTAAATTAATAATTTAATATGTGTTGTCATGTCTTCCATAGTTAAATATATAACAATGAATATTATCTCAAGCTTTCTTCTTTAAATTCACAATGAATAGTTGTATTTGTTGCAATATTCTTCATAATAAACAATATATCAATGGTTATTTGTTGAATTTTTCTTCTAATCATTACTAAATTTAGCAACAGTTACCTATGAATATTAACGAACAAGTTATGGGCAATCATCGTTATATAAACATCTAACAACAAATTTGACATTCATGGCTCATTATAAGTACAAAAGATGATTTGACAATGAATAATATTCATGTTAATATCTTTACATCGGAAGATATGGTAACAAATATCCAAATTATTCGTTGTCTTTGGTCCAATTTCTTGTAGTAAAATAGATATACCAATATATTCATATATAATAATTATTTCAACAATAGTGAATGCAGTAATAAAGTGTTCTTACACGCAGTTATAGATATATCTATGACTATATTTATGCATTAAATGGATATATCAATATGAGAACATATTTAAGTCAACTCCAAATTGATATCTATTTATGCAATCACTTTAAAACTAATAAGAGCGTTAAAATATAAATAAAAAAACAGTAGTGGTTCTAAGACAGGTATATTCATAATCATTTTCAACCCTAAATGAAATTCTCAATAAACACTGACAATGAAAATGACTAACCGTGACAAATAAATTAAACAAATAATGCCACAATAGATAGAATGAGTCGTTCAAATATCCGTCTAGATCTAGTTAAATAATCTAAATACATGAATATGCTAAGAAATATTAACATTTGAATATTTGAATTGCATTATCAAAAATATTAGGGTATAACCTCCATCAGTATTATTCGGAAGTTTATCGAAAAATATCCAGAGTTATTGAAAAAAAACAAACAAACTAAAGTAAATGGGCATTCCCCTTGGAATTTATACGAAGAGCATCCAAGGAGCCCCATCACTGATTATGTAATGAATATCCATTTCATCACCTTTATTCTATCATTTTGGCCTAAAAAATGCTAGCCAATGCAAGAAAATAGCATTATTTTGTACAAATTAGCGTTCATTCTTTATTCCATTTATTGTGTATAAAATATTGTTTTTAATGTCAACATTATAGAATAAAGAAAAGAAAAGAAAAAGAATAACATGCTAAAGGTATTTTATGTCCCTAAACCCCGAGACCTAGGCATCTTAATGACTGGGTCGACAAGGAATAAAGTAGGGGAGATAAGGGTCAAAAATAGAATAAAAATTACATCCTTTTATTCATCATTAATTCATTTTAGGATGTATTTTATTTTCTATTTTTTTACCTCAAATATAGAAACATTGTATATGAAAGGTGTAGAATAATGTATAGAAAAATACAAAATTGTATTCTTACAAAAATCATATATATTGTGCTTTTTATACTCTAAATAAAAAACCAAAATCCCAACCTCCTAGACCCATATCTCCTAAATGAAAACTCAAAATGCATCAAAATCACCTTTAATTGTATGTACGTTTTAATAAGATATTTAATTAAGTGGTTTTGTAATTTTTGGTGTTAAGGTGTGAAAGTTAGATTTTGGACCCCTATTGTATATTATATCTATATAAAATATTCATCTTATTTATTCTTTTCATAATTTAATATTTTTTATAATTTTGTAAATATCATTTATAGTATACATACATATTAAAACTAAAATAAAATACCAAAATAAAATAAGAATATAAAATACATAGATTAATGTAAAATGTATATACCTATATAATAGTTACAAACTAAAAATGGAAGACTTAAAACATAAATGTATATACCTATAAATAAAATCCTAAAAATTAACTTGTAATAAAACACCTCGAAAAACTAAATAAAATAAATAAACATTTTTTTATTTTCTAACTTAAATTTAATAAAATCACTTATTATTTAATTTCGAATTTGTAAATAAATTTGGTCTTCTTTCTAGTTTGACCCGATTTTCTTTAATTTTTGTGGCCCGAATGTTGCGATCTTTTTGGATAGATTCCGCTTGCACTTTTCTTCCTTGATCCCCCCTCTTACACGCTCGCTCGTCTCCTCGATCTTTGCATTGTTGATTCACCCGTTCTTCGTCATCCTTTGGATCCTCCTATCACCTCGTACATAACCTCCTCCGAGCCCTTCTTCCCATTTTGAATCGCATTTGGCCTACTGTGGCTCCCTCATCGTGTGCTCCCAATTGTAGGCGGGTGACAACCTCCTCTCCAGCTCCGTTGCAACGAGGTCAGATGGGTTGAAGGTCGGTTCCATACATCTCCAGCCATTGCTACCATCGAGGTACCCATCTCATGATCCTTGACCATTTGAGGTAACTTTCTTCTCTTTCTAGCTTAGGTTTATGTTCAGCATTTAGTTCTTCCCTTAGATTAAGTATTAATCGTGTGATTAGGCATAACTTCCCCTCTTCGTAGTTCGTAGGAGCAAGCTCCGACGAACCCTTTCCATTGTGATCTAGCTATACCTTGACCCGCATACCACCTTCAATTACTTCCCCAACATTTTTCCTTCACCCCAGGCTTCTCAGTTCACCCATATCCCAAGAGGATCTGGAGATCTGTGTCTCACCTCCTCCGCTCACCGGAGACACACCACTACACCCCTTCCGCCATCCACCCATGCAAATAAAGCCACAGAACCCCCTTCGTTGCTTGGGTGAAATTCATTGTAGGTGTTGGAGGTCAAAGGACACCTGGGGGGATCGATTTTTAACATATCAGGTTCGTGGAGAATCTCTCCTTCCCCGACCTCTGAAACTCCTCGGAGACCTTCTTAGGCTTTCCCATACCCATCTGCAGGTGCACACGACTCCTATGGAGCTTTTGCGCTGCGGAGGAGTCTCTGATCCTACCAGAGGAGGGAGTTGCTAGCGATCGAAGCTCGGACTGGGTCGAGTTCTTCCTTGTTCCTCCAGTGGAGGTCTCGATCGTCCGATCAAAGAGGAGCACCAGAACATCCAGTAGTCGTCCAATCAGCCGCATCTCCACCATTAGAATGTAGCCAAAGGTCTAATCTCAGCAGCTGATCGACGAACTGGTATCACACATCCACAAGACAACGCGTGTCAAGTGGGAGGAGCTACACCATTGGATCCGTGCCTTGGGGGGTATTTGCCTGATTAGCCCCCTAGTTTTTGTGTTTTATTATATAGTCTACATACTTTCATTTGCCTTTATAATATTTCTGTAAATATTGCAAAAAAAAGTCTTCGATGTTTCTATATTTGCATTTGAGTCCATGCTAGCTCGCCTCATGTGTGGTCCCACGTTATGTGGGCATTTTGCACTAATACCCCTGAAAGTTTTTGTATTTCAAATTAATCCATTAAATATTTATTACTCCAATATTTTTTTTGAAAATTCTAGAAAGGCCCTGGACTTTATTTTATTTACATATATACCCCAGCTAGTTCTTTGATTTTTTGTGCATTTCTTATATTTATTAAATATAGTGTCTGTGCTCCAAAAATCATAAAAAATAGAGTTAAGCTCTTGATTGCACACACTCTCATGCCATATTTTTAGATTTGCAATTTAGGACTTCTTAGTATTTATTAGAAACTAAAAAGAGCACAAAAAGTCCCTGTTTAGCTTTAAAATACAAAAAATATAAAAACATGTTGAAAAATTCTAAAAAATCTATTGTTTATTTAAGTATTTTGAATCTTCAGACCAAAAATCACTAAAAATAGAAAAAGAAAACTCTTTAAAATTAGAAAACTCTAAAATCCATTATAAAAATCTAAAAAATTCCTAGAAACCCTAAAAATATTTTTTTTTCAGTTTTCTAATTGTCATAAGATTATGATTTACATATTAAAATTATTTTGGAACATTTTGTACATTACTTGTTATTTTTAATTTCCATTTCAGTTCAACCTATTTAGTTAAACCCGGATTTGGGATATTTATTACTTTTAAAATCCATAAAAAATAGAATAGATCCTTAAAAATCACAAAAAAAGTATAAAAATATTTAAAATCCTAAAATATTTAATTCTGTAAGTTTTATTTATTTTTAGTTGTATTTATATTTATATTATCCTATATTGTATACATAGCTTTTTATATCCTTATATTATATAATTTTAAGAAAAGAAATTTAAAATAAAAAATATAAAAAAAATAACAAAATATATAAATTTTAATCAAATAAAAATAAAAACAGAAATAAAAAATATAAAATTAAGAACCCACAAAAAGACACATAGACAACAAGAAACACACATTTTTACATTTATTTGCACCATTCTCCCGTTTGCTCCCTGTGTTCGATCTCTACATTACTTGCATCTATACACATCTTCTGTAAAGTTATAATAAAGCTAACTACACAACTTATTTTGCATTGCTTTATATTTATTTTGTGGGTTAATTATTGAACTAGTATGAGGTTCCCATCAGTCGCTTCGATGATTGTGTTCCCGCCTTGTGTGGAGTACAAGACTGGTAGATTTTTTGGCTTTTCACATGGCACCGTTGCTGGGGAGCAACACCACGTAGATTGGTTTTTATCCGTGTCATCTTGCTTGCATATATTTTAACTCTATTTAATTTCTATTTTATTTGATGTTATCTGTTTAACTGTCTAACCACTCTCTTGGTTGACTTTGTTGCGAGGACGACGGATCGAGGGAGACCCTCTTTGGAGTGCCTGCGCACCCACATGAAGTCGGCTCAGTTTTCTGACCTAGCACCAAAGGAGATTTAGAGAAATTTTGAAGACAGAGCCACTTTTATGTTATTGCATTTATTTTGTAATATAATGAGAGAGATACTTATATTGTAATATTCAGGACTCTCCAAGACTCTGCCATACTTCTCAAGGTCCAGTGCCTGAGGGATTGTTCCCTTAGGGGCCTCGTCGGTTTTGTCATGTTTTGCATCACTTTTATTTTCCTTTGTTTTTAGATTTTATTTTTCTTTATTTTGTGTGATTAAGCCCTAGCATAGGATCTACTTGACGATAGATTACGACCAAACACTTAATTTCCATTACATGCACCTATAGTCTCGTTTGAACTTAGAAAAATTTTGAATTGCTATTTACTTGGACTTGAGACAACGTGCTAAGATAGGCCACATACAAAACGTGCAGGACCCGTTGTGGAGGGCACTGAGTGGATCGAAGACCAGACCTTGGTCTCATTTCTAGATAATTAGCATATTGTTCTTCACGCTAATAACATATTCTCATGTAGGGCGATTTCATCGGCTTTGCATTTGCATCTAGTATAGGTTTCAATTCTACTTAGCATCCTTGCATGTCAATTGATAGAGGCAAGGTGAGCATTTATGCTTTATCATTCATAATAGATTTGTAGCTTGCATTGCATTTCCGACTCTCTCCATCTGATTTTATAACTTAGGATCTAAAAATAAATGACTCATAGATAGGCTCGTGCATTTTCTTTAAAAATACAAGAAATGATAATCAATAAAATTGGGAATGCTAATATTAGTTGACCCTAAAATCAACCAAAAAGAAGATCATTTTCTTGGGGAGATTAATCCCCACAATGTATTCTTTTTATTTGCTCACATACACACTAAGGTTAGTGCCCCAATCCCAGGCCTCCTAAGTGATTGTGCAATTTTGTGTTCTCACCTAACTCTAAAATCAACAGGATAAAAAGACCGAGCTTTCACGATCTTCAATGGGTTGAGTAGGTGAATTGAGGGGTTTGTCTTGTGTATACTTGTTTGTGATCGATTGTGTGCATACTTGATCTCTCTACGTATTTTACTCCTTTTTATCACACATATTGATCTGACTATCATGTTCTCCCGATCATTTTATCTTGTTTCGGAGATGCCCGACTTGAGCAATTTTTATCCGGACTTTGTGGATCCCTTGTATCCTCCAACTAGTCCACCTCCACTTTTTCAGAAGGATTTTGCTCCCGATTTTTCTTTTTGTACATATCTGCCTCAGCCATAGTGTCAGACATTGAATTTTTACCTAACACCTCTATCCTCGCATTTCCCACCAATTCACCCACCCGAGACTAATATGTTTGAGTCACCTCTCATGGAGTCCACCCTTGAGCACTTGACCCAGATGATAGAGCATTTGAGACAGAGGATTGATGACCTCACTAACATAAATTAGATCCACAATGATGGTTCACTATTTGATGATATGGGTTCACTTGAGGATTCTTATGAGAGCTTGCAATCACCCAAAATGCAAAAAATGAGAAAACTTTAAAAATACAAAAGATTTAGGGAGACACATGATTGATTTATATTGTCAAGAGAGGGCCCACCTATCAGATCCCATACCCACACATTCATTCACCCCATGTCCCACCTTTGACCCCAAGGATGACACTATACATACTGCTTTTAGTCATCCTTGTGTATATGCTGATTCCAATATCCTCCCTTGTATGGAGGACATCAAAAATTTCAAAAAAAAATTGACTGAACTTGAAATGGTGGATGCCATTAATGAGATCATTGATGCCCCACTTCGCCAAGCCATGACCCATTTATCTGCTCCTCAACCCAAAAAGAGAAAGAGAAGGAGTAGATATGAGCATCATATCTTGACCTTGTCCACTGCCTATGCCATCACCTACCGCCATTCTTCTAGGAAAGGGAATACTGCTACACCATTCATTAGATGCACCATCTCTGATTATTCATGTGATAACACTCTCCTTTACAACGATTCTTCAATTAACATAATACCCTTCTCGTTGGTACAATCTCTTCACTTAAGGACTCTCAATAAAACGAGTATGATTGTTCAATTTGTTGATGGATCAATAAAAAGGCCGAAGGGTATTTTAGAGAACACTGTCATTTGGATTTAGGGTGTGAGTTACATTGTTGACTGTGTTGTATTTGCCCATGGAGACCCCTACCGCTAGAGAGAACTCTCCAATCATCCTGGGACAACCATTTCTCGCCTCTACGTGAGTTGTTATTGATTACGGATAAGGAAATATTCGCTTCCATCTTGATGATATGAGCACTGTGGTTATCACTACACCTATTGTCGACTAGACCTGCACCAGATGTGACTACACATGCTTTAGACGACTTCGAGGCCTATGACCTATCTGTTGATAACAGAGAGATTTGCTTTATGATTGATGATGAGACCTAAGAATTCCTCCGTAGGGAGGAATACTCAAAAAGCGTAGACTTGGGAGATTCCCCTTCCTGTGATTGGAGCTGTGTTGATGACATCCACAGGATTTAGACGATTGATACCTTTGAGTAGAGGGCAGATTTAGTAGAGACTGAAGAGGTTGAATTTGATCTTATTGCTTTCATCAATGAATTCGTGTAAATCAACAACAAGAGTTATCATCAACAAAAAGAGCCCTAAGTAAAGTGCCTTTCAATGATGAGATGTTATTGCATGTTCAAAACAAAAAAAGCGTGCCTTTTAGTGATGAGGTCTTATTGCTAAGTATTTGAAAAAGTATTTTTTGCAAATTGTTGGAAAAATAGTTTGAAAATCTTTTTGAAAAAACTTTGAAAAAACTATTTGGAAAATGTGTTGTTAAATGTTTTCAATATTTCTAAAATTATGTTGTTTATAAAAATCTCTTCTCTTTGTGTGGAACAAAAATGTTTAGAAAACTATTTGCAAATGGTTCTGAAAATGGTTGCAAAAATATTTGGAAAATCTATATATACCATTTGAAAAACCTTTTCAAAATGATTTTCAAATGTTTGTAAATGTTTTTTAAAACAATTTTGCAAACACTAGTTTGGACAATAGTTTTCAAAATTGTTTGAAAAATGATTTTCAAATAAGTTTGAGGAACACATACATCACACAAAAATTCCTTATTAATTGTATATATATTTATAATCATAAATCCCTTGCAAATTCTTAAAAATCCAAACTCTTGTAAAGAATAAGATGCATCCCCGTGTATTTGTACCTATTTTTCTTTGCCAAAACTTTTTGTTTTGAAAATTCCCAAAAACCTTCGCAAAACCAAAAATACAAAAAACAATTGCAAAATCTTTTTGAAAATTTGCATAAAATTTTGCATTTTTTTTAAAAATTCATAAAAGGTTCAAAATTTGAAAATTGCATCACAAAAATATTTCCTACATTGTGCATAGCATTAGCATTTTTCATAGAGTTTGGTAATTATACGAGTCTAAGTAAAATCTGAAGATTGGAGCTTGGTTGGACCTTAAATCTATCTAATCACAGGAACCTTATAGGAACTAGAACTGAGGTACTTCAAGTGTAGATGACTTAATTCTTTGAGAATAGGAGACTTGGTTCAATGTCGTCTTGACTTCCTAAGTAGAGTATTTCGGAGCACACGTACGGCTCTTATTGATAATGACCTAACTTGGATGCCTGCATCATCCACTTGGATCAACTCAGTTGAAGTGGTTGGGGGAATGGATTTGCCGGTATGAGTTGCACACAAGTGGAAACATTTGTTCTCGTTTAGGGAGGGAAGTGCACCCCAACCCATCCAATATAAGAGATGTCTAAAGACATGAGAGTGTGGGTTGCAATAATGCTTCAAAAGAGGGATAGTCTACTGTAACAAGAGGAAAAAGTCGATAAGTAAATGTTGTTGTATATAATATTTCAAAAAAAAACTCCAAAAAAGGGGACAGGCCTGATTGAAAATAAAATGTCTGCTGGAGTATACATATTTGTATAGTCAATAAGCAAGCTTGAGATTTAAAAGTTATATCATGTGAGAGTGCAACTGGAAGACTTGACTACACTGGTCATGCATCTGCGGATAGTTAGCTATACTAGCTACCATCCATTCTTCTCTTCACACCTCTTCTTGAGCTGGTTGCCACTTGAACTTAGAAGGGAATATTCCGCTCCTCGAGGAGAGATTTACTGGATTTGGGAATCATTGGGTTGTCATACTGGAGAAGTCAGTCTCTTTATCATTTCAGTTGAGGGGAGCCACTATCACATACACTGTACAAGTGAAATTCATAGTCATAAGGGTGTACATATGAGTTGAAATGTTCTGACCTACCTATTGAGGAGACTTGAGCAGGGTTTTGGGATTCTCAAAAGCTATTGTGTTTCAAATCTGATACCCAATAAGGTTGCGACTGCACTTAAATTCCAAAGGTCCGACTTAAGTTCCAAACATTGATTTTGTAAAGACTGTTTGTGAATTGAGTTCAATTCACTTTCTTTCTTTTTCTTTTCTTTATTTTTATTCCTCCATTTATTGCATAAGTGTTTTGGAGGGACTAGCAAAGGCAAATATAGGGTGATGATGAATATCTATTTCATCACCTTTATTCTATCATTTTGACCTTAAAAACCCTATCTAATGCATGAAAATAACATTATTTTGTACAAATTAACATCCATTATTTATTCCATTTATTAACCTATTTTATTTTCTATTTTTTTCTACTTTAAATAAATAAACTTTGTATATGAAAGTTGTAGATAATAATATATAGAAAAATACAAAATTGAGTTAGTGCAAAAAAAGGCACAATATACTTTTTACACTCTAAATAAAAGCTAGAATCCCAACTTCCCAGACCCATATCTCCTATGTAAAAGCTCAAAATGTATCAAAATCATCTTTAATTGTATATAAGTTTTAATAAGCTTTTTAATGACGATGGACTCATATTTTTGAAGTTAAGGTGTGAAAGTTAGGTTTTGGACCCCTACTGTATAGTATACCTATATAAAATATTCATCTTATTTATTCTTTATTCTTTTCATAATTTTATATTTTTATAATTGTGTAAATATTATTTATAGTATATGTACATATTAAAACTAAAATAAAACCATAAATAAAATACATAAATAAAATAAGAAAATAAAATACATAGATGAATTTACAATACATATACCTATATAATAATTAGATCAATTTATTTAAGTGTAAATATTACATTAGAAAAATAAAATAAAAATATATTTATGTATATAAAAAAATTATGATTTTATAAAATAATAAAATAAAATAATAAAATAAAAAATACAAACTAAAAATAAAAGACTCAAAATATAGATGAATATACCTATTAATAAATCCCAAAAAATTAACTTGTAACAAAATACCTCGAAAAAATAAATAAAAATAACAATAACATACTTTAGAAAATGATAAACATTTTTCTATTTTATAACATAAATTTAATAAAATAATTTCTTATTTAATTTTGAATTTCTAAATAATTTTGGTCTGCTTTTTCCTGGTTGGTCCACATGGACCATCCATGTTTCACCTTTAGTTGACCTCGGTAAACTCTCTGACCGAGGTCCTAGGTTATGACAGGTCTAGTTTGACTAGCTTGTCTCTGCTTTTTGCAGACCAAATCATATAAGAAATAAGAACTCAAATTATATATATAGACGGATTTACATGAAATTATTGATCACTCTTATTATTGCCTACACTTAGGGCTCTTTTACCGTAAGTATAGGGGGAGCGATGTGTACATTCTTTTCACGAATGTTCTCCTTTTTCTTTGATCCCTTCTTCTATCTTCATCTGTCTTTTATTCCTTTTGTTTTCATTTTTCTTTTCCTACTAGAAAGGTATCGCCCTTTTTTGTCAATCTTTTATACTTAGGACGTACTTTGACCTAAGTATAGGGGTGTGTGCACACCAAGTTCTTTCATTCATTAATCCCCTCCACTGTCTCCTCTTCTTACCTATACATAGGGATATCTTACTCTAAGTATAGGCGGAGACAACCTGAATGTGATTTTTTCATTTCCACCCTTAACCCTCCCTGTCTTGTGCACAATAAGCTATACTTAGGATTAGTCGATCCTAAGTATAGGGGGGACGGTCGACTTCTTATCCATTCTTTTATAGTTATTTTTTAGGCTTTTCTATACTCAGTACGAGTTATGTCTTCTATTTTTCTCTCTGATCTATGATGACATAGCTCAAGCTAAATATGGGGGGGTCATATATATTGTGTATATACTTTAGCCATAGCTCGTACTGTTGTATTTTCCATAATATGGCTAAAATACTGTATAAAATACTATATATATACTAGATCAAATTCATTAAAATTACTTAATAAAAAGATGTGTATTATTCCTTAAATTATTTTTTATTTACTTATTAATAAATCCAATAATAGTCTTTTTTACAAAATGTTTGAAAATTAGTTTGAAAATCTTTTTGAAAAGCTTTGGAAAACTATTTGGAAAATGTTTTGTTAAATGTTTAATATTTGTAAAATTCTTTTGTCTGTAAAAATCTCTACTCTTTGTGTGAAATAAAAATGTTTGAAAAACTATTTATAAATGGTTCTGAAAGTGGTTGCAAAAATATTTGGAAAATCTATATATAGTATTTGAAAAACCTTTACAAAATGATTTTCAAATGTTTGTAAATGTTTGCTAAAACTATTTGCAAACATTGGTTTGGACTATAGTTTTTAAAAATTTTGGAAAAATGATTTTCAAATAAGTTGGAGGAACATATACATCCCACAAAAACTCCTTATTAATTGTATAAATATTTACAGTAAAGAATTCCTTGTAAATTCATAAAAATCCAAACTCTTCTAAATAAAATAAGATGCATTCCTATGAGAATATTTGTACCTTTTTTCTTTGCCAAAAGCTTTTGTTTTGAAAATTCCCAAAGACATTTGCAAAACCAAAAATACCAAAAAAATGCAAAATATTTTCGAAAAATTACATAAAATTTTGCAAACTTTTTCAGAAATTAAAAAGTTCAAAATTTTAAAATTGCATCACAAAAAATATTTTCTGCATTGTGCATAGCATTAGCATTTTTGGAGTGGGTTTGATAATTAAACAAGTCTAAGTAAAACCCGAAGATTGGAGCTTGGTTGGTCCTTAAATCTATCTAATCACAGGAACCTTATAGGAACTGTAATTGAGGTAGTCCAAGTCTAGTTGACTTAATTCTGTGAGAGTAGGAGACTTGGTTCAATGTCGTCTTGACTGCCTAAGTAGAGTATTTCGGAGCACACGTACAACTCTTGTAGATAATGACCTTACTTGGACGCATGCACCTTTCACTTGGCTCAACTCAGTTGGAATGGTTAGGGTATTGAATTTGCCGGTATGAGACACAAACAAGTGGAAACATTTGTCCTCGCCTAGGGAGGGAAGTGCACCCCAACCCATCAAATAGAAGAGACGTCTAAAGACATGAGAGTATGGATTGCAATAATGCTTCAAAAGAGGGATAGTCTACTGGCTCAAGAGTAAAAGATCGATATGTAAGTGTTGTTGTATATAGTATTTCAAAAAAAAACTCCAAAAAAGTGGACATGCTTGATTGAAAAAAAAATGCCTGCTGGAGTATAGTCAATAAGCAAGCTTGAGATTTAAAAGTCATATCATGTGAGCATACAGCTGGATGACTTGACTACTCTGGTCATGCATCTCCAGATAGGTAGGTACACTGGCTACCATCCATTCTTCTCTTCACCCCTCTTCTTGAGCAGGTTGCCACTTGAACTTAGATGGGAATACCCCTCTCCTCGAGGAGAGAGTTGCTAGATTTGGGAATCATTGGGTTGTCATACTGGAGAAGTCAGTCTCTTTGTCATTTCAGTTGAGGGGAGCCACTATCACATACATTATACAAGTGAAATTCAAAGTCATAAGGGTTTGCATATGAGTTGAAATGTCCTGACCTACCTATTGAGGAGACTTGAGTAGGGTTTTGGGATTCTCAAAATCTGTTGTGTTTCAAATCTGATTCCCAATAAGGTTCCGACCGTACTTAAATTCCAAAGGTCCAACTTAAGTTTTAAACTTTGATTTTGTGAAGATAAGTTCGAGAACTAAATTTAATTCACTTTCTTTCCTTTTCTTTTCTTTGTTTTTATCTCTCCACTTATTGCACTATTATTTGCGAGGGACTAGCAAAGGCAAGTATAGGGTGATGATGAATATCCATTTCATCACCTTTATTCTATAATTTTGGCCTTAAAACCCTAGCCAATGCATGAAAATAACATTATTTTATACAAATTAACATCCATTCTTTATTCCATTTATTATGTATAAAATACTATTTAATGCGAAAATTGTAGAATAAAGAAAAGAAAACGAAAGGGTGAATTGCCAAAGGTATTTTATGACCCTAAACACTGAGACCTCGACATCTTGATGACTAGGTCGATAAAGAATAATGTACAGGATATAAGGGTCACAAATAGAATAAAAATTACATTCTTTTATTCACTATTAAGTCTTTTTTAGGACCTATTTTATTTTCTATTTTTTATACCTTAAATAAATAAACTTTGTATATGAAAGTTGTATATAATAATATATAAAAAATACAAAATTGAGTTAATGCAAAAATTATATACAATGTACTTTTTACACTCTAAATAAAAAGCTAAAATCCCAAAATCCCAGACCCGTATCTCCAAAATGAAAACACAAAATGTATCAAAACACCTTTAATTGTATATAACTTTTAATAAGCTATTTAATGAAGGTGGATTCATATTTTTGGAGTTGTTGCGTGAAAGTTAGGTTTTGGACCCTTATTATATCGGATACCTATATAAAATATTCATCTTATTTATTCTTTATTCTTTTCATAATTTTATAATTTTGTATCTTTGTAAATATTATTTATAGTATATGTACATATTAAAAATAAAATAAAACCATAAATAAAATACCAAATTAAAATAAGAAGATAAAATACATAGATGAATGTACAATACATATACCTATATAATAACTATATCTATTTTTTAAGTGTATATATTACATCAAAAAATAAAATAAAAATATATTTATGTATATAAAAATAATTTATGATTTTCTAAAATAAGAAAATAAAATCATAAAATAAAAAAATACAAACTAAAAATAAATGACTCAAAACATCGATGAATATACCTATTAATAAATCACTAAAAATTAACTTGTAATAAAACACCTTGAAAAAATAAATAAAAATAATAATAAAATACTATAGACAATAATAAAAAATTTGTATTTTATAACATAAAATTAATAAAATTATTTATTATTTAATTTCGAATTTCAAAATAATTTTTGGTCTGCTTTTTCCTAGTTGGTCTACATTGACCATCCAGGTTTCACCTTTAGTTGACCTCGGTCAACACTCTGACCGAGGTCATAGGTTCTGACAGACCTAGTCTGACCTTCTTTTCTTTGTTTTTTACGAACAGAATCTTGTGATTTTTTGGATAGATTCCTCTTGCACTTTTCTTCCACGATCACCCCTCTTACAAGCCCACTCGTCTCCTCGATCGTTGCATCATTGATTCACCCACTCTTCCTCATCCTTTGGAGCCTCCTATCACCTTGTACATAACCTCCTTCAAGCCATTCTTCCCATTATTAATCGCATTTGTCCTGCCTTGGCTCCCTCATCGTGTGCTTTGGATTGTAGGAGGGTGACGACCTCCTCCGCAGCTCCTTAACAGCAAGGTCAGATGGGTTGAAGGCTGGTTCGACACATCTCCAGCCATTACTGCAGTCGAGGTACCCATCTCATGGTCATTGGCCTTTTGAGGTATCTTTCTTGTCTTTCTATCTTAGGTTTAAGTTCAGCATTTAGATTTTGTCCATAGATTAATTTTTTATCACGTGATTAGGTATAGCTTCCCCTCTTCGCAGTTCGCCGGAGCATGCTCCGGCGAACCCTTTCCACTATGAGCTAACTGTGCCTCGACCCACATACCAGCTTCATTTCCTTACCCAACATTTTACCTTAACCCTAGGCCCCTTACTTCACCCAGATCCCTAGAGGATCTGGAGATCTGTATCTCACCTCCTCCACTCCACGGAGACATGCCGCTACACCCCATCTGCCGTCCACCCATGCCATTAAAGCACTAGAACCCCCTTCATTGCTTGTGTGAAGTTCATTGTAGGTGTTAGAGGCCAAAAGACCCCTGGGGGGGTCGATTTTGAACATAGTATACTCCTGGAGCACCTTTCCTTCCACGACCTCTAGAGATTACGAGAGCTTTTGCACCTCGGAGGAGTCTCTCATCCTGCTAGAGGAGGAAGATGCTAGCGATCAAAGCTCGAACCGGCTCGAGTTCTTCCCTGTTCTTCCAGGGGTAGTCTCGACCATCTGATCAAAGAGGAGCACTAGAACATCCAGTAGCCATTCGATCAGCCTCATCTCCACCATCAAATCATAGCAGAAGGTATAATCTCAACCGTTGATCGAAGAATCAGAATCACGCGCCCACATGACAATACATGAGTGGGAGGAGCTACACCATTGGATCCGCTCATTGGGGGTATTTTGCATGATTAGCCCCCTAGTTTTTGTATTTTATTATATAGGCTACAAACTTTCATCTACTTTTATAATATTTCTATAAAATTTGAAAAAATGCCCTCAAAGTTTCTATATTCGCATTTGCGTCCATGCCATATCGTCTCACATGCGATCCTACGTGAAGTGGGCATTTTGCAATAATTCCCCTAGAAAGTTTTTGTATTTTAAATTAGTCTACAAAATAT
The DNA here is from genome assembly GCA_037367405.1 of Ottelia alismoides. Classification (NCBI taxonomy): domain Eukaryota; kingdom Viridiplantae; phylum Streptophyta; class Magnoliopsida; order Alismatales; family Hydrocharitaceae; genus Ottelia; species Ottelia alismoides. The sequence goes on along the minus strand of JAZKJV010002512.1, from coordinate 649,819 downwards.
TTATTCATGTTATATATTTTTGTGAGAATTTCACAAAGGCCCTGGACTTTATTTTATATACTTATATGCCCCTACTAGTTCATTGATTTTTTGTACATTTCTTCTATTTATTAAACATAGCGTCAGTGCTACAAAAATAAAAAAAGGGTTAAGCTCCTGATGGCATAAAAGACTCTATCATGAAATTTTTAGATTTGCAATTTAGGACTTTTTAATATTTATTAAAAAAGAGCATAAAAAATCCTTATTTACCAAAAAAAATAAAAACAATTTGAAAAATTCCCATAAAATAATTTTTTATTTAAGTATTTTAAACCTTTAAAATAAAAATCACTAAAAATAGATAAGAAAACTCTTAAAAAATAAAAAGCTCCAAAATCTATTGTAAAAATATAAAAAATTCCTTGAAGCCCAAAAATATCTTTTTCTATTTTATAATTTTCAATAAATTATTATTTTCCTATTATAACTTATTTGGAATGTTTCAGACATTTTTTTTCTATTTTTAATTCCCTTTCAGTTCAAACTATTTAATTAATTCGTGATTTGGAATATTTTTAAAATTGAAAATCCATAAAAAATAGAAGAAATCATTAAAAAATCACAAAAAAGTAGAAAAGTCATTAAAACCCAAAAATATTTGATTTTGCAAGTTTTATTTATTTTTAGTTGTATTTATATCTATATTATCCTTCATTGTATATATAGCCATTTATATCCTCTTATTCTATGATTAAAATAATAAGAAATTACAAAATAAAAAAATAAAAATATTAAAAATTTAAAACAATTTAAAAATATTTAAAAATACAAATTAAAAACCCAGAAAAAGACACATAAACAAAAGAAGCACACTTTTTTGCATTTATTTGCACCATTCTCTTGTTTTGTCCCTTTGTTCGATCTCTACAATACTTTCACCTATACACATATTTTGTAGATTTATAATAAGTTTGAACTCCACAAACTATTTTGCATTGCTTTCTATTTATTTTGGGTTAATTATTGAATTAGTCCGAGATTCTCATCGGTCGCTTTGACGATTGTGTTCCCGCCTTGTGTGGAGCACAAGACCGGTAGAATTTTTGGCTTTTCACTATGTCTCGCCAAGCTTATGTTCGAAGGGTATAGCCGCCCGTACATCCACATCTGAGCAGAGACCATCACCACTGCCTTCAGAGACCCTACCTCCTAGGTCGACACAAGTATCACCCCAATCTAGTGAGCTGAAGTCTGCACCGAATCACTACATGCTAAATGACAACTGCTTCAATGCATAATTGCAGAGTTCTCCACTGACGGACCTTCCTTCAATTAGGGATAAAATGCGCTCCTCATCGAAATGGGTGATGATGCACCACGTCTACTAGAAGATTTCCAAGTGGTAAGTCATTCACAAGGTTACCTTTGAATCTCTCTACTTGAAGCTAGAAGGGACATCCTACACCTCCCTGGATGAAGTCATGATATGGTTTTATTGTCGATCTCGATTCTTTGGAGCCAAGCAGATTGACAAAACCAATGCCTATTGGTTTGAAACCATGGGCCTCCCTCTACACAACATGTACCCATATATCCTCAATACCCTAGTTAAAATTTTGGGACACTCTCCTATGAGATCCATCGTCTATCAGAATACTATGATGACACTGCTGGGGTAAGACTCCTCGTAGACGTCCCTAGAGTCCTAGTCATCCCGAAGGTGATAGACATGGTCACAACGGATGGTGTCTATGAAGCCACATTCCACCCCGTCAACCAACGTTGTAAAGTCACCTTCATGCATTATGACCCACCCTCCTCCAAAAACACCACCGCTCGGTTCCTAATCACCAAATACTAAGCTGCTGAACTCACCCAACACTCCCCTTTCACATGGAACCATGAGAAGGCCCCTATTTCATCAATCTCAGAACTTGTACCAACAAAGTTTGACCTCTGCCAGATGTTGCATAGGTCAAAGCCAACATAGACCTTTCCCTTTCCCATCTCATCATCGCTACTCCTCAGATGTCGCCTCTGCATCACCAAGGATCTTTAATGTGAGTTGGCTGATAGTACCATATTATGGCTGAAATCTCTTAGTGCAAACAATGACGATAATACCATCAAGCGATTGAGCGACATGGCTTCCTACCAAACATGCCAAGTAAAAGATGAAATCCATGCTCAACATCACTTCAACAGAACTAGTTGCTTCGACACCAGCTACCCCAACCATACAAATCCATCCAAAGCCATCTCCTGACACTGCAACAAAGAAGGAATCCATTTCTCAGGCTACCAAGAAAAGCATTGATCCCTCCTCCTCAAATATACCTAACAACTAGCATCTCCCACCTTCATTCTCATGTTGTGACACTCTTTTTGAGAAAACATTATCTCCATGGCTCTACACGGTGACCATCACCCTGCACAACAAAAAGATAGGCAAAGATAAATTACAAAATTCATGTTTGTCATTCGTATATACTCTAAACAAAGATTACTTTCTCCGTCACGTCGAGTCAAAAAATTCCCTCCCAATTAACATGCCTAGCTCCTCAAATCTTTGAGCGTGTGCATAGTTTTTTTCAATGGATGTAAATTATTTTCGTGGAGCATTCATGGTCTAGGCAACCTTTGGAAAAAGGACAAAGTTGAAAGAGTTCATTAGGAAATATAACTTAAACTTGATCACACTTCAAGAAACATGTAGTAGAGATCCAGTCCAACTAACCAAAATCGCAATGTTAGAGTCATTTGTTTGGCACACAAATACCTCTTGTGAATCCTGGGGTATTTTATCCAAGTGGGACCAACTCTTATACTCATGTATCCACTACATCGACTTTGACTTGCGCACCTGAAATACCCAAAACCTACTCGAGAGGCGATTACATGCACTCACAAGGAGAGATACACATTCATAGTGATGATCGCTCATGAGAAGCATGGATAAAGTCAACAATCAACCCACAATAGAATAAAGCAATGAAAACCAAGTGGAGTAAAAATTTATTATAAACCCTACCAATAAATGGTTATAGTGTGCAAGTATGTGTTGGGTGTGAAAGAAATGGAACAAATTGGTGTGGATGTTATTATTATTTATTTCAAAATAATAATGTGTGTGTATAGTTGCACGATATTTACTTAGTGTTTTGTGGGCTTTAAATTATTTTTTTATTTTTTTAATATATAATTTACAATTTTAATTTTATAATGTTTATTTTCTCTATATTTGTTTTTTATTTTTTAATTTCTTTCTCTTTTGAATATATATAACTATATGTAGTAATATATAATACATGGTATAAATATGTAATATATATAATATATAAAAAAATTGGTAAATAAAATAAAAAATAGTAATTTTTATTTTTTTGAAGGGTTTAAAATATTTTTAAGGTTTTCATAATGATTAATAATAGTATTAACTATATATAACTATATATATATATATATACACATATATTTACTATATACAGTATTCTATTTGGGGGCAGGGAGCCTGCACCCTGGGGTGTAGGAAACTCCCTGCACCCACCCCATTTTTCGACTATTTTTTTATTTTTTTGAAATAAATGTTGGGGGGATTTACTTAATATATTAAGGGGAATATGTGTTTCAGGTTGCATGCAAAACAAACATTCCTAACATGTTCATCTAGACATGGTCGATTTCAGCTATTCTGAGACCGTTAAAATTTGGTAGTCTTGATGGAGATGATAGAAGTATCGAATTAAGTTGAAATTGGAATGACAACAAGGTGTTCTAAATCCCCCAAGGTTTCATTTCAAAAAATCAAAAAATAATGAAAAATTAGGCCGAGTATAGGGAGTTACCTGCACCCGTCGAGGTAGGCTCGTTATTCCCATTCTATTTATACACACACACACAGATATATATATATATATATATATATATATAAAGTCAAAAATTATTAAATACAATATTTTTGTGTTTTTTGAATTATTCTTCTATTTTTATGATTTTTTGGGGAATTGTTGCTAAGTTTTTTTTGTATTTTTAAAATCTAAAATATACCAAATTAGGGAATAAATAAATAAGTCGGATTATTTTGAGATTTAAAAAATAAAGCCAATTAAAAATTTCTCAAAATTATTTTTAACATATAGTAATATATATGGGAGAGAAAACTAATTTTATAGGGTTTTTGAGAATTTTTCTAATTTTTTAAGGTTAGGAAGATTTTCTTTTTTGGGTTTTTCTTTTGTATTTTTAGTGATTTTTGGTTTGGAGTGATAAAATATAGTAATAAATAATAGTTAATTTTTTGGAATTTTTAATAAATGTTTTATTTTTTTGTATTTTTTTAAATAAAATGGGGAAAAGTACCCTTTTCATTTTTAAAAATAAAAATGCAAGAAAATGCTAAAAGAAATATATGGCGTGAATGAGAATCATATCAAGCATTTCCCCCTATTTTGCATATTTTTTACAGTAGATAAGCTATTTATATAAAATGTAAAAGCAAAAAATAAATTAATTAAGTTAATAGGAGCATAATTGCAATATTAAATAAAAAAGAGGGGGTACATGCAAAAATACCACAAGTTTTGAACTATAATTTGATTTTTTTATACTAAATAGAAATATCAAAACCTGGAGGAAACTAGTGCAAAATTTCCACTCACATGGGGACTACGTGAGGTGACCTAGCATAAGACTCACTTGCAATATCTAAAAGTTACAAGGGCCTCAATGTAATTTTTCCACAAACATTAACACCTAATAAAATATCTAAATACAAAATAAGCAGATGAGGAATATGCAATTTTACCCACTTAAGTGTCTTTTATTCAACTGTTCTCTACTCGCCATGTGGAGTATCGGATGGCTATTGTCACGTAACGCTTCGATTTAATTGGATGACCAAGTTAGATCCGAGTTGTGTTCTTTATCCTACATTGGGCATGGCGCTTGGATGAACGACATGAGAACACACCTGAGATGGGCTTTGATCATTGATTCTAGGCAACTCCGGCATCTTCTCTGAGCTCTAATTATAGCTACGACTTGCTGGAAGTGCTCTGCATGTGCAGGTGGCCACCGATGAGCCTATATGGCCTCGATTTGATTTTGGGGAGGTTCACATTCAGGCTACCTGGAGCTAAAATTTAGCTTTGATTCGAGGCTCTAGGTGTCTTCTAGGGTCCTAACATACACCAAAAAGACTCCTCGCCTCGAGGGCTTCTTCCTAGATTGTTACATGAAGCTGCACAACAAAGGGAATTGAATGGCGACAGTATTCCGACGATGAGTGGAGGGCAAAGCTCGATTCTCAAATCCACAATGGTCCTGGGTTGGATAGATGGGGGGGGGGGGGGGGAAGACAAAGAAAGCGGAGAGGTGAGAAGTGGGATTGAAGTCGGGTTGATTAACGGGAAGAGGATATAGTATATGGCCTGGAGCCTGAGCTCCAGGTCAAATGTAGGCATTCGAATTGAACCTAATCTACGGGCTGAAACACTAAATTAAATGCAGGAATTAGAAGGCTACACTAAATATTACCTAGAAAGGATGGGAAAACAATCTCCATTTGACAAAGGGATGAAGAAGCAGAACCACCGGTAAAGGTGGCCAAAAATGGTTGAATCAGCCTCCTCCGCATCTCCTCCTCACTATATCTCAACCTAACCACTTGTTGTCACCAAGGGGACAAGTCACATGAAGATGAGTGGCTAAGATTCTAAGAAGAGGGATAATATGCAAAAAGGTGGAGATGGGGGAGTTTTTTAGAAGGATGATCGGTGAGTTTTGAGGAGCGGTGGTGTGTTGGGTTTTGGTGGTAGGTGAGGAAGCATGGGTCGCCGTGGGTGGTGTAGGTGCGGGGATCGGAATGATGGAGGGATCAAGGTGAAGAACTACATGGTAGTGGTAGGGAAAATGGTAGAAAGAAGGGAGAAATCGAGGTCTGACAGGGCAGTTGGGAGTTGAGCGTACAATTTATCAAAGTCAACAAACGAAGCGATCTGGTTGGCACGTGAACCAACTAGATAATTACATCATAAAATTTCATTGTACATTTATTTAAAAATAGTTAATGAATTAATTAATTTATTATTTAAGCATAAAATATTTATAAGTTTATGTAATATTTTATCCCTATTTTTATTTATTTTTAGAAGGCTATTTATGTTAGGTTACTATTTATGTGTATTTATATAGGTAACTATACCTGTATTATGTATATTTTTTTATTTGTACTTTTATTTTATTATTATATATGTATTTTATATATTTTTAAATTATATATTTAGGTATTTTTATTTATTTTTCTAAATTTAGTAGCATACTTAATTAATTATGTAAATGTATATTATATGTATATTATAACATATTTTACTTATGCATTGAAATGTATTATTTTTTTTTAATGATTTTATTTTGCTTTAATTAAGGATATGTATTTTAAATAGTATATTTTCAAATTTATAAAATAATAAAGTAAAAAATATTAAAAATAAATATATTCAATATAATATACATAGAAACTGCATAATGAGGGCCCTAAACCTAACTTTTGCATATATACTCCAAATTGAATGAAACACCTTTATTAAATAGCTTATAAAATTTATGAACAATAAAGGTGTGTTTAGTCAATTTTGAATCAATATGGAGAAGATACATGTCTGCAAAGTTTTCTTTATGACTTTTTATTTTGTGTGTCCCGTGCACACATTGCATTATTTTTCAGTGAAATAAAATTTTATTTTTTTGTATTTTTATGTATAATATTCATGTTAAGGGTTTTATTTTTTGATATATAAATTAATAAAATAAAATAGATCCCAAAATGTAATTATTGATGAATTAAAAAGTATGTTTTTATGTATTTTATTTGTAGCTTCTCTGCCCTATCTTCCCGATGAGCGGCTAAGCGACTAGCGTTAAGTATCAAAATAAACCAACGGTCATTGTGACATAAGTCACTCTGCACGTCAACGAGAAAATAAAACCACTCAAGAGAATCAGAAAATCAAATGTAAACGGTCTACTATTTTTATTTACCTTGTACAACTACTAGGGTAGAACACAAGGAGCATGATTGAAAAATTAAGTAGTCAAATTTTTAAAAATAAAATAACTTTTAGTAGTTTTTAATTTTGCAAACGTTTAATTTTTAAATAAAAGGCAAACAAGAACAAAATACACAAAAACACAACATTATTATTGGATTTTTCAAAATAGCCAAAAATACTCATAAAAATAAAGTAAAAATATTTTTGAGTTTTATGGGTTTGAGGTGTTTTTGGTAACTTTTAGAAGGTTTTCAAGTATTTTTGTCAATTTTAAAAAATAAAAAACTGTCAATAATGCAAAATAGTGCACAACTAGGATCACATTGCATATTTAAAATAATTAAAGAGCCCCACAAGAACTAAAAACACAAATTTTAGATTTTTCGTTGATTTTATATTATTTTTATAAGTTTTTGTTGTTTTGTGATTTTTAGGGTTTTTATAATGAATTTTCAAGCAAAATTAATACTGAAGGTAAAACAAAAAGACAAACATATGCAAGTTTGTGGAATTTTTAACACATTTTTCGAATTTTTCTAACTTAGATAGGACACTTTTTAGGGGGTTTTCAATTTTTGTAAATAGAAAAGACAAGTAAATTAAGGCACCAAAATTACCTTAACCAATACATTTTAACCGGAGCTAGATGTAATTTTTAGGTAACTTTTAGAATTAATCAAGGGAATTTTACACTCATAACTGTGAGTAATTCCACAATAACATTCATAACCCTACATAGTCAAGAATTACACGACAAACCCTGGATAATCACTCCGTCTCACACTCATAACCCCCCGTTGGTTTAATATATTAACTCAGCCATACGAGTGACTTTATCTAACTAGTCTATGAACTAACGGGTTCGAAGTTTCGAGCAGATCGATGGGGAGTGGGGGGCTTGTTGGCGGAGGCAGGCATGTGCGCACGGGGGAGGGGGTGGTGGGGCTTTATCAAGAGGTCATGGGTTCGAGCTTCAGGCAGGTCGGTGGGGAGTGTGGGGCCGTTGCAGGTCGTGTGTGGGGAGGGCTTCGAGTAGGTTGGTGGGGGAGTGGGGGGTGGGGGGCCGTTGTTGGTCGTGTGCGGGCATGGGTGCACTAGGGGGGGGGGCTTCTTCAATATCTCGTATGAACGAGGGAGGAGAGCTCGTTGGTCGGCTTCGAGCAGGAGGAGAAGCTCGGCAGGCTGCGTGATGGGGGTCTTCTAGCGAGGGAGGGGAGGGGTCGGCACGAGGGGCTTCGATGGCGAGGGAGGGTAAGGCTCGGTGGCAGGGGTGCCTTAGACGGGGTCTTTGAGGCGGGGGGAGGGGTTTTCGAGCTAGGGATGGGAAGGGTCGGCGATGGGGGTGGCTTCGAGGCAGGGGGTGCCTTTGAGCGAGTCGTTGCAGGGCGCCGGGGAAGGGGGGGTTCGGTACGGGAGAACGAAAATAGGATGACATGTTTTGTAAATAAGAATGAACATTAGGGGTAGTTTTGTCTTTTTCAACGGAATTTATCAAATATAGCAGGTATTTCAAACTGAACATAACACAGGGTTATATCATGTAGGAGTTAAGCATTACTCAGGGTTTATCATATAATTCATGATTATGCAAGGTTATGAATGTTATTGCGAAATTACTTAGGGTTATGGCTGTAAAATCCCATAAATCTAATTTATTAAGTCCAATATAAGACATGCAATTAAAGACATGTCACAAGGGCCCAAACAAAATTATTTTAACTCTGTGGACCAAATAGATAACACTCTATAAAAGCTCACGGGTCAAATAAGCAATTTATTAAATCAAAATACGTGCTGCACGTGATCTAGGCTCTTACGAGCATAAATGAAAATTCTAAAACATTCCAATCATTTCATAACAACAAGGAATATTCAGGATATAAAATGCAAATGACCCAGATAAGCATGTGGGGACACACATGACTTTAACTTGGAAGGACTAAACTACAAATATAAAAAGTACGAGGTCCAAATTGTAATTTTTTAACTACACATTTTATGTAAAGGACTAAATCTAATACTGAAACACGTAGGGAAAACTATGAAATATACCTTTAGAGGGGTACGTGGCAAACGCGGAAGCGGACTCTAACGTACGGCCCTGATTATCCTCTACATAACATCTGGCGGTCCAGATTCTATCGAGGGCGTGCATGTCAGATACGCTAGAGGCATAGATCTAATGGCTCAAAGGCTGCATGGTCGGGCGGCTATTATCTGATTTGGCAGAGGTGTGCTCATCCAACGGTGGGAGGAAGGACTGCAAGAACACGACCTAGGCAAACTTCAATCGAGCAAGGGAGGAGATCCGTCGTCCTGATGAAGGCTCTGAGGGATCCAACAGTATCGTGGAAGGGCTCCACATCCAGTGGAGGGCTCTGATGAAGGAGACAACAATCAGATGGGCGTGATGGTGATACTCATCTAGAAGCTACTCCGCCTGAGCAGCTAGGATCCAAGGGTGCTCCTTGCACGTGTTAGTACCTGCAAGGGGTAGAGCGACTCGGAGACGTAGCTCCTGTCAGATTTATTGCATGGGAAAATAAGAAAAGTGACAAGGGGCAGAGTCTTGGGCTTCCGACGAAGGTGAAGGAAGAAGCTCGACCTAATCTCGACCTAATGGTCGAGCATCTAGGTGATCAGGTTATGGAGGAAGGTGTGGGGTGAGTCGAGGGTTCAATCTATGCGGGAGATGGTGGTAGCGGAGCTCCGACCGTCTTGTCGGAGTAGAGGACCAGAGGTGAAGGATGAAATGGAAAATCAAAGTGGAATGAAAAATACGGGTAATAAGGAATCTAACTGAGGACTCAGGCGAACTCAGAAGCCCCAGGCGAAGGTGGTCTGCTAGGTTGTGGCCTCGATCGAGCTGCGGGAGGCTAAGAGGCTTCTCGCGGTGGCTCTCTAATGACACGATGAGCTACGCTTGCTAGGACCTCCAAACGATGCTCCAAGGGCACCTCCAAGAAGTTGTCACTCATCTGGAAGTAACTAGGGGTCTGTGGTGGTGCGAGGAATGAGCTAAAGCATTGGAGGAGCGGAAGAGGGTATTATATAGGATGCTCGAGGGTCCAAAAAGATCGGAGTATGGAGTGTAACCCTAGGGTGATCCGGCTATGCCTAGGGATCCACCAGGATCATGGATATTAGTGCTCTAATCGGGCACAATGAATCCGAGAATCATAGGTAGAAGTCAGACGCAAGAAATTAGAGAAATAGCTTCAGTGAGAGAAATGGCAACCTGACCTGGTTGGAAGAGACCGTTGATCGTGGTCAACATGCGGACATTGACCAATATGAACGCACGATTTACAAAAATACAAAGAAATTCAATGAAAAAAGAAATAATTTTAAATTAAAAAGTGTAAAATAAAAAATGTTTATTATTTATAAACTATTTTTCTGTGATTTTTATATATTTTTATGAAAAAAATAGTATATACAGTATAATGTATTATATACATGTATACCTATGTATTATGTACAATTAGTTTTATTTGATTATTTTTACAAAAAATCTTTTTGTTTTATATTTTATTTATTTACACAAAAACTTAAGGAATACCAAATGTTTTTTATTTGATTTTTACAAATTATTGAAAGGTGTAAATTAAATAGTTATTATATTATATACATGTGTATTTTGTACTTGATGATTTATTTCTATTTTTATTTTGTGTTTATTATTTTCATTTTATTTTTATATTATTTCTAATACTATATACAAGAGTATAAAAGAATGAAATATTTTTATTTTGTCAAATAAATAAATAAATAAATGTACAAGTGTAGGTGATATATATACAACACATAGAGTACCCCTATCTCTCCCTACTCATTTCTTTTGCGATCAGGTCAAGACTTGACCTTACTTGGGGTTTGGGTCACTCTATATTTATTCTAAATCCATCCTTCTTTTTCTTTTCTCCTTTTTCTTTTATTTTTACAAATTAAGGTGCTAATTATGAGATATTAACAATGTCATGCAAAATGTTAGGTTATTATATTTACAAGTATTTACAGGTGGTTTTGCCAAAGGAAAGAGCAAAAATAAAAGATAAAGAGTGTGAATAGTAGATTCATCACCTCTATACTTTTCCTTTGCTAGTCCCTTAGCAAACACTTATTTGAAAAAGAAGTGAAAAAGAAAAGGAAAAGAAAAAGGAGGAATGAAAGCTAATTATTAAACTTATCTTCATTAAATTGGAGTATGGAGCTTAGTTAGACCTTTGGGATTATTGATTTGGCTGAACCTTATTGGGAAATAGGTTTAAGACTCAACAACCTCCAAGTTCCACAGTTCTATGGTCAAGACTCCTTAATAACCAGGTCAGAACAAGTCTACATATGCAAACTCTAATGATTATGCATCTTTCCTTGTATTGTGTAAGTGATATGTAGCTCTCCGCCTAAAAAATGGTAAAGAAGCAACCACCCTCAACCAAGGTAACTCAAATCCCCCAGTCTAGCAGCTCTTCCCTCGATGAGAGGGGATTCCCGTCTAAGCTCAAGTACAAACAACTCAAGAAGAGGGGAAAGAAGAGAATGGGTTGTGACTAGTGTAGCCATGTATCACTTGGAGCTTAACCAGTGTAGCCAAGTCTCCAGCTGCAAGCTTCCATGAGATGAGAAGGTGGAATACATAAGCTTTGCTTATTCACTATATACACTCCATCATGCAGTTATTTTCAATCAGGCATGTCCCTTTTTTGGAGTTTTTCATATTTTTCCTCTTTTTTTTTAATGTGCATATATACAACATATTTACATGGAGGAACATGTACATAAGGAGTTTTTTCTCGTGAGCTAGTAGACTGTCCCTCTTTTAAAGCATTATTGCAACCATAGACTTTTGTCTTTATACCTCACTACTACTAGACCAGGTTGAGATGCACATCCCTCCCTAGAGGAAGACGATAGGTTCCGGCTAGCTGTACTACCCTCGTATGCTAGCCCAAGCCAAAGAATTCCACCTCCTTACCCCCTCATCCGTGTTGAGATACGTGTAAGGTGCGTGTCTAAGTCAAGCCATTGTCTCTGAGAGTCATGTGTGCATTGTTAAGTGTTCTACTTAGGCTCATCAAGATGACATGCAAAGGTAGCCCTAGTGCACTCAAAGAATTAAGTCACTATGGACTTGAAAAGTCTAAATCTAAATCCTATATGGTTCCTCTGAAGTTAAGTGGATTAAGGTCTTAACAAAGCTCCATTTTGCAATTTAATTCCAAACTAATTTAAATGTCAGCTATGATTTAAAATAATGTACAAGCAAATATTTACAAAACTCCTTTTGAAGCATTTTTCAGAATCTCCAAATTTTTATGGAAAATTTTGAATTCAAGAAAGAAGGAAAAGCTTTGCAAAATAATATTTACAAAACATTTGCAAACAAAATTTTGCAAACATTTATTTTTCAATCATTTTTCAAAAATTTTGTACTATATACATAATTTTTATACAAAAATATTTACAAAAACTTCACAATCAAATCATTTTTACAAAGTTTGCACAAAATAATTTTTACAAAAGGTTTTTACAATTATTTATGCACAAGAAAAAATTTAAACTTTGTATGGGTTTTAGACATTTTATTAACACACTCACACAAAGTACGAGTTATGGCTGAAGTATATGTACAATATATACGACACCCCCTTATACTTAGCTCGAACGATACCCTCATAGTGATCGAAGAGCGATGAAAGGAATATATAACTCATGCTAAGTATTGAAAAGTGAAAAGAATGCTATGTTGCAACGACGAATGAAAGAATGAATGGAATCGAAGTCGGTATTCCCCTATACTTAGGATCTAATAATCCTAAGTATAGCAGTTGTATACAACGGGAAAACCGAGGAGTAGAATGTACATGTACTTCCTCCCCTATGCTTAGGGTAAAATATCCTAAGTATAGGCAGCAAAACAGAGGTAATAGAAATCAAGTGGATAATCACAGGTTAGACACCCACATATAGGTAGGGCAAAGTGTCCCCTAAGTATAACATAATCATAAGATGAAGACGGCGTGTGAGACAAAAGGAATGAATGATATGGACAATATGGATCAATACAACTACGAAGGAGAAGTGAAAATAAGGCATAAGATGCAACTGGTGTGAGTCAAAGACCACATCTCATGCAAAATGAATAAGGGTAACGTCAACTATCAATGTATCTTGACCAAGATATGGCTTCAGGCGCTGACCGTTAACTCGAAAGTTGGAATCAGATGACAACTCAGATATATCAATGCTTCTGTTGTCGTGCACCTTTCTGACCAAGTATGGTCCCTTCCATTTGCTTTGTAATTTCCCTAGAAATAATCTTAACCTAGCATCAAGTAGCCATACTCTCTAGTTCAGCTCAAAATGTTTATGGATGATACGAGAATCATGCCATATGTTCACTCTATCCTTATATTGTAGGCTACTCGTAAAGGTTGTCTCTCTCTACTCCTCCAAGGCTGCCAACTCTACTTTCCTTTGCTCTCCTACACTCTTGGGATCCAATAATAACTCTATGACTTCCCAAAGTGACTTGCGCTTTATTTCCATAGGTAAATGGCCTGGCTTGCCATAAACAAGAAGAAAGAGAGATGTGACCAAAGGTGTCTTAAAGGAAATCCTAAAAGCCCACAAAACCGAGTCCAAAAGCTATGACTAATCCTTTCCATCTGGGCATATAACCATCTGCAATATAATCTTGATCTCCCTGGTCGATACTTCAGCAAGACCATTGGTCTGAGGGTGATATGGAGTGGCAACTCGATGGTCAATGCCGAACTCGTTATCAAGAGCCCTTACCTTGTCATTGATAAAGTGAGTCCCCTTGTCAGATATCAAAACTCTAGGTACCCTGAACTTTGAAATGGTATTTTTCCTCGAAAATCTCCACACGGTCTTAGCATCTACAACTCTTACGTGGATGGCCTCAACCCAACGACTCACATAATCCACAGCCAGCAGAATGTATTCAAACCCCTGACTCTTAGGGAATGGACCCATGAAATCAATGCCTCATGCATCAAAAACCTCACAAAAGTGAATGGGTTGCACCGGCATCATATCACGTTGTCCACAAGTTCCCATCCTCTGACAGTCAGTGCACCTCTTCACAAATTCATCTGAATCCTTGAAGAGGGTAGGCCACCAAAGGCCAGATTGGAGAACTTTTTGAGTTGTCCGTCTCCTAAAATGATGTCCTCCAGCCTCAAGCTGTGGTGCTCCTCTTGAGGAATGCACCGAAACCAGATACTATCTCCCCTTCATGATAAAGGATGGGATCCTCCCAGTGGTACGACTTGTCCTTCGCAAGGAAGGTCTCAAGTCGTTGTCTGGGCCAACCCTGTGGAACTTTCTTGGTGACAAGATAGTTCACAATGTCAGCGTACCATGTAAGTGAGGTGATAACAAGAATTGCCTCGTCTGGGAAGGTCCCTGTAATAGGTGCAATCTGATCAGAATCCTCAAGGTTCTCTAAACGGGAGAGGTAATCCTCCACAACATTCTCTATTCCAGGCATATCCTTAATCTCTATATTAAACTCCTGGAGTAGAAGGATCCATCTGGTCAATCTGGCTTTGGCATCCTTCTTTACCATGAGGTGTCGGATGACAATGTGATCTGTGTATATTGTTACTCTAGATCCAAAAAATGTACGATTTGAATTTATCCATAGCAACGACTATGGCTAGCATCTCCTTCTCAGTCATAGTATAATTCAGTTAAATGACATCTAAACTCCGGCTAGCATAGTGAATGTCAAAAGGTAATCCATCCCTCCTCTATCCTAGCACAACCCCTATGGCAAAATCAGAAGCATATGTCATGATCTCAAATGGGAGAGACCAATCGGGTGACTGAAGGATAATAGCCTGAACGATTAGTCACTTGAGAATCTCGAAAGATGCGAGACACTTATCATCTACAATGAACTCGGTGTCTTTCATAAACAAATCTGGGAGCGGTAGAGCAATACGACTGAAGTCCTGTATTAACTGTCGGTAAAAATTGACATGACCCAAAAAAGAACACAACTGATGCAAATTGGACAGTGGATTGAGTTTCTTGATGATATTTACCTTGGTCGGATCGACCTCCATGCCTCTGTTGGAGATGATATAGCCAAGCACTGTCCCATGAGTCATCATAAAATTACTCTTCTCCCACGATAATACGAGGTTGACCTCTATGCAACACTGAAGTACAAGGTCTAGGCAGTCAAGACAAGAATCAAACCGATCGCCATGAATCGAAAAGTCATCCATGAAGACCTCTAAATAGTCACCCACCATGTCCACGAATAGGGAAGGCATGCACCTTTGGAACATAGCTGTGTTATTAAATAAACCAAAGGGCATCCGTCTAAAAGCATACGTCCCAAACTGACAAGTGAATGTCATTTCCTCCTGGTCTTCGGGCACTATGGCCACATGATTATGCCCTGAGTACCCGTCACAAAAATAGTAATGACTATTCCCAGCTATATTCTTATTAATCTGATTAATAAATGGTAGTGGAAAATGATCCTTCTTGATGGCCTGATTCAATCGTCTATAGTTCACACAGACCCACCAAGAAGTGGGTACCCGGGTAGCCATCTCCTCTCCAAACTCGCTCAAAACTGTGGTGATATCCGTCATCTTGGGTACCACATGCAATGGACTAACCCACTTGGAGACAGAGATGGGGTAGATAAAATCGGCACTCCACCACTTCGATATTTCCTTCATGACCACATCTCTAAGACTTAGGTTCAGCTATCGCTAGAACTCACGCGATGGCTTGGCGTCCTATTTGAGATTGATGTGGTGGGAGCACATGGCCGGACTTATCCCCTGGAGATCAGCTAAACTCCATCCTATCGCCTTACTGTTACGTTCAAGAACCTCCTTCAAATGAGATTCTTGGTCTTCATTTAAATCTATTAAGATAATGATTGGGAACATATCAGGCTCACCAGCAAGGAACCTGTACTTCATACTCTGCAGCAAGGTCTTCAGTTATAGACAAGTGGGAGCTGGCAAATCTGGCCTCTGAAATGTTTGTGTGAAGGCTTCCAAATTTACATGGGAAAACTCTTGCTGAATGTGAAAATCTGACAATGACAACCCTACTGATATATCTAAAAACTATCTTGGCTCGCTCTCCGCCCTTGCTGTAGGCTCTGTGGACACTAGACACTGTAAATAATCATCAAACTCCTACCAATAAATGTTTGTGTTCGAAGGATTTGAATCAGAATCACTAGAAATAAAATCTGCCTAACTATCTAGGTCGCGATCATCAAGCTCTAAGGTGTCATGTGCCGATGAATGCACTCTCCGAACACTCATCAACTAGAATATGTAAATCTGTGGTGTCTAAATGTGTGACAAGAGATCATGTTGCTCGATCTACATAAACTACTTCATCATCTGTAATCACAAAGTCACACTCCTGGTGGACGTCTCCTTGATTATCTCTATTTTTACACTTTCACTCCCAACGCAAAAGTAGACCTTCCCGCTATCATGATCAAACACTTCCTTAGCTGTGGCCAAGAAAGGACATCCAAGGATGTTGGGGGTATCGGTCACAAACTCAAGGATATCCATTTCCAACACAACAAAGTCCATGGGGAATTTCATGCCCTTAATTGTGATGACAACATCCTTAAGTAACACCTTTATCCTCTTGATAGATCTATCAGTAAACTAAAGGATTGTCCTGCTCTGTCTAAGAGGGCCAAACTCGAATTAGTCGAGTAAGGCAGCCGCAAGAAGGTTAATCGAAGACCCACTGTCTAATAGGGTATGATCGTACTGTTTCTCATTAATGTGTCATCTGACATATGGAGCTCATGCATTTGGTCTCTTGGATGGCAATCGGTTCTGAATCACGAAGCAAGTTGCACGAGTAAGCACATGGATCAGTACCCAAATGTTTTGCTATAGTATAATGCTATTTTATTTACGACTTGAGATCATAAGATGATGGAAATAAGGAATACTTCAATCTTGAAAGAAATTGAGTATACCATTTTATGAACCAAAAGAAACTGTACACAATAACTTGATACATAGACATTTTAAAAACAAAATCAACTTTTGGTATTCCAATCTTGGTTTTGAATTGGAACCTAAATTTCATGATTTGCAACAAGAAGGATTTGATTGTCCATGATGGCAGCACGAGAAAAGCTAAGGGTTTGTACATAATTATAGATCTCCAAATTCATGATCCCATGCATGTAACAACAACATTTGTGTGCAGCAAAAAGGGAAGCCTACAATGGCCTTGGAAGAAGGCTGAGGACTTGAGCTGAAGGTTGTCGGATAGCAGCATGAGAAAATAAGGGGTAGGAATAGCATGCATGGCAGCAAAGTAGGAGGGCGGAGGGGAGTGTACATTAATCCTTCAAGGAGAAAAGGGCACGATCAGCAAAAAGGAATTGCTGCTTGAAGCAATTTTAGGTCTTCAAGGTACTCCAGGAGGCAGAACTGGGCTGCAGCAACTACTCCAGATCTGTTGGACAGCAGCTCTAGTTGGAAGAGAAGGAGCTGTCTCGGTGGAAACTTGGAGGGAAAAATAGGGATTTTGGGGGTAAAAGAAAGGAGGCTTTGATGTTATAAATAGGGAAAGTAGGTATTCTTTATATTGCCAAGTGGAAGAGAATATTACTCCAAGTGTAATGCTATTATATATATATATATTATGTTGGAATTCTACCGATGTCAATAAAAAATATATTTTTTTTGCTGAAATTCAGAGCAGCAACAGTTAACATGAAATTAAAAATCCAAATTTATATATATATATTATTTATTTAAAGTTGTAAATTTGATCGTATGCACACTTTGAATTTCAGATTTTGATGCGTAATATCTTGATTTGATCGTCTATGAATAACGATCAATATGAGTATAATATTGATATACTTCCGATCAGGTTTTGAACCCCCAAAATATTTGAGATATTGTTATGTTTGGAGTTAAATTTTTCGATTTAAAAATACCAAATGATATCTGATTGACGAACGGTCAATTCTGTTGGTCTTGTTTCGTCAAATCAGATTTAATGATAGTCTCGATTTATTTTGCGGTTTCTAAATTTGCGTCGCGGCTTTTTTGGACATGCATTACGATGCGATCGATTTTTAGTCGATTTTACCTAAACGACTTTTGATTTACAATCAATTGATCGATTTAGGTTGTTTAGCATTGACCAACAATTTTATTGGATTTAATCGAATAAATTAATAGATTATATGTCATTTAAATAGATTAATATTAATTATAATAAAAAATTTAAAATAGAGTCTCATCCTCGAGACTCGAGTCAAGGTCATTGTGTGTCTTGAATTTCATCTGGCCATAAAAACCTCAAAGGGAAAATAAGACATATTCCTTTAAGAAATTTCATTACATGAGCTTTTTTACACTTTTAATTGTCTGAGAAAATTTGCGGGTATCTAGCCCGCATGTCTGCTTCAGTCTCCCACGTCGCCTCTTCGATGCCGTGTTGGTGCCACAGTACCTTGACCAATGGAATTTCTTTGCTGCAAAGTTTCTTCACAACACTATCAAATATCTGTACCGGCCTCTCCTCGTATGTCAAGTCTGGCTCCACGTCAAGATTCTCAAAACTGATGATATGTCGAGGGTCGTGCACATATTCCTCAAGTTGGATACATGGAAGACGTCACGAATAGCTGATAGATGTGGAGGAAGGGCTACTCGATATGCCACCTTCCCTATTCTAGCCAAAATCCCGAACAGACCAACGTATCGTGGCGCCAACTTGCCACAAACACCAAATCTCTGAATTCCCTTCATGGGAGATACTCAGAGAAATACCCAATCTCCCACCTGTAATTTATATGAATGTCATTAGTATGAGATTAAGTTAAATTTATAATAAAAAAAGAGAAGAAGATTGGATACCCGAAACTCCAAATCCCTTCTCCGACAGTGTGCATAGCTTTTCTGGCGGCTCGGTGCCGTCAGAAGCTTCGGTCTCACAAGATCAACAGCTATCGCAGTCTCCTCCAAGAGATCTACGGAGTATAGAGCATGATCACCTACCTCACGCCATCTGAGATGTGTGAGGCATCTTTGCCCGTATAGGGCTTCGAATGGTGCCATGCCAATACTAGAATGATAGTTGTTATTATACGTGAATTCCACCAATGGCAAATGGTCCTTCGAGGACCCTTTCCACTCCAAAGAGCATGCGCGAAGCAAATCATCTAATGTCTGAATTGTGTGCTCGCTCTGCCCGTCTGTCTGCGGATGGTATGCAGAACTCATCTTCAGCTCTGTCTATAGTGCTGACATGAATTGATGCCAATAATGCGACACAAATCTCGAATCCCTATCAAACACCACCTCTCGTGCTATACCATGTAGCCTGATGATGCTCTCCACATATATCTTGGCCAATCTAGATGGAGTGTAAGTCGTGTTGACAGGTATGAAATGGGTTGACTTGGTCAACCTATCAACAATGACCCAAATGGAATCATGTCCACCCGGTATCTTCGGCAGACCTGTGACAAAATGCATAGAGACGCTCTCCCATTTCCACTTGGGAATAGGGAGAGACTGCAGTAATCATGGTGGTCTCCTGTGCTCAGCCTTGACCATCTGACAAGTCATGCATCTGCTGACATGTTGCACCACATCGCACTTCATTCCATCCCACCAGAAATGTCGACGCAGATCACGATACATCTTTGTGCTTCCTGGATGGATTGATAATTGTGAACTGTGTGCCTCATCAAGAATGTCTCTGCGCAACTTCTCGTCATTGGGCACAACGACGCAACTTGTCTTCCATAAAATAGACTCCGCCACAACAAAATCATCAACCTCGTCCTTGACGACGCACATGTATCTATCTTGAATCCATGGATCTGTCTTCTGGCCTTCGATAATGTGATCCCACAAACTGTTGAATCGTGGAGGCATGACGGTAGAAATGGATGCGCTCTCTTGAGGATGCCAATCAATCAATGATGCGAGGATATCCCATGTATATAGCCAGTTAGTCGTACCATCTACATGAGCTCTCCTGCTAAGTGCATCAGCCACCACGTTTTCCTTACCAGGGTGGTAAGAGACCGTGCAGTCATAATCCTTTAGTAGCTCGAGCTACCGAGGTTGTCTCATATTCAACTCCTTCTAATCAAACATGTACTTCAGGTTCATGTAATCTGTAAAGATCTCAAAATACACCCCATATAAATTGTGGCGCCAGATCTTCAAGGAGAAGACAACTGCTGCTAATTCCAAGTCATGCGTGGGGTAATTCCGCTCATGCGGCCTCAACTGTCATGATGCGTATGCAATGACATGACATCTCTGCATCAATACTGCTCCTAGACCTTCTCCAAATGCATCTGTGTAGACTGCATAGTCATGCGTGCTTGATGGTAGTGCAAGTATGGGCATTGAAATCAATCTCTCCTTCAGTGTCCTGAAGGCCTACTCGCATGAATAGTCACAAATGAATGGAACTCCTTTCTACGTCAATCATGTCAAAGGGCAAACAATGCGTGAAAATCCACTGACAAAGCGTCTGTAATAGCCTGCTAACCTGAGGAAGCTCTGAATCTAAGTAACTGTCTTGGGCTGCTCCCAAGACATGACTCAATCTTCGCAGGATCAACCACAATACCTGCTCCAGAAATGACATGCCCCAGAAATGAGACCTGGGATAACCAGAACTCACACTTGCTCAACTTGGCATATAGCTTATGCTCCCTCAATGTGTCTAAGACAATCCGTAGATCATTCACATGATCCCATCCATTCTGAAAATATATGAGCACATCATCAATGAATACCACCACGAACTTGTCTAAGTATGGACGGAAAATCTTGTTCATCATATCCATGAAAGCCACAAGTGCATTGGTGAGACCAAATGGCATCACCACAAACTCATAGTGCCCATAGCAAGTCCTGAAAGCGATCTTCGGAATGTCTGACTCTCGAATCCTCAACTGATGATAGCCTGAACGAAGATTGATCTTCGAGAAAACTGAAGATCTCTGGAGCTGGTCGAACAAATCATCAATGTGCGATAATAGATAACGGTTCTTCACCTTTTTCTTATTCAGTTGCCTATAATCAACACATAATCTCATGGATCCATCTTTCTTCCTGACAAATAGAACTGGAGCACCCCAAGGTGAAGTGCTCGACCTCACGAATCCCAAGTCAAGTAACTCTTGCAACTGCACCTTCAGCTTCCTCAACTCAGCTAGTGCCATGAGGTAAGGAACCATCGAGATCGGTTGTGTATCCGGTAGCAATGTGATCTCGAACTCAATCTCTCTCTCAGGAGGTAATCATGGTAGCTCATCAGGGAACACATCTGGGTAGTCTAATACTACTTGGATGTCTAGTGTCATTGGTTCATGATCAGATACCTCTCGAACAAATGCTAGAAAGGAATCACAACCCTGATCAACAAGTCGTTGAGCTCATAAAACGGAAATGTACTCCATGGTGGAGTCATGTATAGTACCCTCAAAAGTGAACTCAGGTAAATCTAGAACCCTGAAGACAATTGTCTTCCTAAAACAATCAAAAAGAGCATGATGAGCGGATAATCAATCCATGTCCAAAATCAAGTCAAACTCATCAAGCTGTAGGAGTAGACAATCTGCGATCATCTTGTGACCGCCAATCAATACTGGAAAGTGTCGGACTATCAGGGAAATGATAGACAACTGGCCACCTAGCCCTCGGATG
This sequence comes from Ottelia alismoides, assembly GCA_037367405.1. Lineage (NCBI taxonomy): Eukaryota > Viridiplantae > Streptophyta > Magnoliopsida > Alismatales > Hydrocharitaceae > Ottelia > Ottelia alismoides. Next base: position 628,050 of record JAZKJV010002512.1, on the reverse strand, counting down.
TGATATGGAGAAAATAGTATCTCTGCAACTCTACCTAAAGAAGCTAGCAGCCTTGAACCAAGAAAAGAATGTGTCGCACCGGAATCAAATAGAACATGGAAAGGTCAGCCCAAGACTGAGACCATATCTTCCACCACAGTAGCTGTTGAACGTGCTTGCTCCTCAGTAACTGCATGTAACTGACCTTGTCTGGCTGATGCAATACTGGATCCTGCCACACTCTGCGTATGTCTACGTTGTTGTCTCCTGAAGTTGGAGTTCCTGCCACGGAAACTCCCTGAACGCTATACCTGAGGCTGTGATTGTGAAGGTTGTGGCTGAGGCTCACCAGATCTCTAGGGACACTGATGCTGGTAATGTCCCCACTCGTGGCATAAGTAACAACAAACGGGCTGGGTAGATGGAGTGGTAGTGTCTGTGCTCTGAACCGGTCCTGCTGGTGGTCTGCCTGCTCGCTGCGACCCAGATGGTCGAGCAGAATCTGTGTCACGTCCATCAAGTGCTCCTCCTAAGATGGTCGATAGAGATGGGCGAGCACCGCTTGAAAATGTTGATCCTATAGGACGGAATCGTCTGGCTGACCTCTATTGAAATGGTCAACAATTTGACCCAAAAGATCGTTGTGGTCGAGGTACTACTCTAGACGAGCTCCCAAAGCATCTCTCTCTGATGTCCTCAAACTTCTCCGTTGCGTCAGTAGCCTCGGAGATGGAAGTGATGTGTAATCCAGCCAGCTTCTCCTGCACCTCCTACGCATGCCTCTAAAGAACTTTTCCAGATTCTCCTCTGGAAATACGCCAGCTACTGGTGTATATCGAGATAGCTCCGTGTATCTAATAAAGTAGTCTCTAGCTATCATCCATCCCTGACGAAGCTCTGCAAAAAGTCGATGCTAGGATTCCTTCCACTTCACAAAAAAGAAGTGGGATCTGGATCATGTCTCGAAGTCCTCCCATGTGGGCTCGCAACCTGGCTCAGAAACCACTGCATCCCACCATCTCAGTGAGTACTCCATGAAAGATAACCACGAGTCAAGTGGCACGCGTATCATCCTCAGCACCTTCATCAATATCTTGAGCCACTGCTCTGCCACATTTGATGTCCATGTGCCCTCGAACAAGGGCACATTGGCCCGCTGGTAGGAAGTGAAGATGGACTGATGCCTGTGAATGGTAGAGTACTCGTGTGTGCCCTCGTCTGCAAAGTCAACAGGGTCTTGCTCCCTATCATAGTCTCCATCCTCCTCAGCTCCATGCTCGGGTATCTTCTAAAGTGGATCATCAAAATGAGGCTGTTGTACCTCGACCGACTGACGTTGGTCCTGGCGTGTGCCGTCATGAGATGGACAGTAGGTGGAGTCTGACAGCTCCTCAAATCTCATCTCTATATCAGTATGTCGATCTGCAATCTCAGTCTGATGTGCTAGAATCTGGTCTTGCTGGCCTCTTATAGCAGCCTGCTGCTGCTGAAGGTTGGTGAGAGCAGTCAGTATGCGTGCCAACCGGTCAACTGTCTCCTGGCCTAGTCGGGATGCCATGGCCCTGCATGAGAACCATTTTTAGTCGTAAAAAGTACCATTTGGAGATACTTATTACATATGTTTTTTCTCTTCTTGGGATATAATATGAAAATTAATGAAATTGGTGGCATCTGTGGTGATTGAATTTGAATGTCATATTTCCCTTCTCGGACTCGCGATAAGTCAGAAGACTAGCGTTATCTGAGAACTTATACGAATGGAATTGTAATACTGCAAATGTGTGTATCGGGGTACCACAGCTCTGATACCAAATTGTTAACCCCCTCGGATCTGGGTACCCGTTGCGACACTTTCGTGTCATTATATTCACTAGAGATCGCACAAGCTACTGAAAATGTGGGGAAATTTCACGTGTTTCTGCTATGACATTTACATTCAAATAAATAAACCACATAGACAAGAAGAACAAATTCCACCGACATTTTATTTCATAAATTTTCATATTTTTACAACATGTACAAGGAGTCTTCCAGTACATACAGTATTCCCAAAATTTGTGCAGAAGAGGAAGGAAGCATATTACATCATAAACAGAAACAAAATATTATCAAAAGTATGCGTACCGTGTGGTATATACCCTATCGCCTGGTATCATCAACAACTACTAAGCGGTAGGCTCCTTGCCTGCCAAAGCAAGTTAGGGAGAAGAGGCATCAGCAGTTGCTAGTACTTCCCATAATCATATAATATAAAAATAAATATTTAAAGTTGTTGCAAAAGAAGCAAGTAGAAAGGCATAAACATTTAAAATTTACATCTATTTGCAATATAAAAGGCTTGTCAAGTTGCTTGTATGTACAAACCATGCTCACCCATTATCCCAACATTTCTCATATAATGACATATTTATTTTGTAATTGATTGTCCATAATTGTATTGGTGTGTGTATATATATATTCTCATATTATTATATTCATATTATTTCAAATCAAATTTTATTATAGTCACTTCTAACCGACTCAACTTTGATTGTAATTCCCTAAACATTTCTCATATAATAACATATTTATATTGTAATTGATTGTCCACAAGTGTATGGGTGTGTGTATATATTCTCATATTATTATAGTCATATTATTAAAAATCAAATTTTATTATAGTCACATCCAACCGACTCAACTTTGATTGTAATTCCGCCAACTCTCAAATGTAACTATCTCATATGTAAACATAGATGAATGAGATGTAGACATGAATGACTGGATGTAGAATCGCAAATTCTATTGGCGAAAGGATAAAACTCAAGCGGTGAAGTAGCCTACAAAAGACTCTTCCATCTCGCCCTATAATTGGAAGTGCAGTCCAAGAGAGGGAAAGGTCTACTCCAAAACTATGCCCCAGAGTCGGGTGAGAGAGACTCTTCGGAAAAGTCAGTCTAGAAACCGGCCCAACTAGTATGGGCAAACGAGCTCGTACGAAAAACTAAAATCGAGGATCCCCCGCATCGGTATCCTAAAACAGAGGGTTAGCGGAAAAGGTCAAAAGTTGTGATCCCAACGAGGCGTAAAAACACTGCGAGCTCGCGTAAAAACCGTGTAAAATTTTGGGATCCTAGACCCGCGTACTTGGCGGTTGCTGTCCTAACTGGGCTTCCTGTCCTCTGCCCAGTTGAGGGTCACTGCGCCCTCGCACAGTTAGATGTAAGATTCATCGTGACTGGCAATCTAAATTATAATTCTTTTTGTTTCACCAACTTTTACATTTGTCTGATTGTTTCCTTCTTCATTCTTCTATGGTCAGCTTTATTGATCTAGATTTCTTGGTCAATGATCTTATTGATATCACTCTTATGGTTGACCTCTACCACTTTAGGAAGTTATTAGTTAGCTAACTATATGATATATATAGTAGAGTATACTTGAAGATTACTCAATTAAAGATTTCTAATCATAATGATCTTGAGAAATCATTTGTTGACTTTAAACGAGAAGGTTATAATAATATTTTAATATTTTTCTATTTCGAATTCTTTAATAAGTTCGTAATATTTGGAGTTAACTCTTAGATACGATTCTAAGTTCAAAGAAAAACACGAGATTTCCTGCCCTTAAAATTAGGAGAATTAAGAGCTTTTCATTTGATCTTGATCTAAAGTCATGTATGAAAATAAATCAAATATTATATAGAGACAACTAAGTAATTAAATTGAGGTTATGCTGGGAAAATTTTTCAAACTAAGACAAATGCACATTTGGGATTATGCAAAGAGTTACCACAACAACACAAGACATCCATCTACTGTGATCGTAATTATATATATAGATGTTGACAATAGACACTGGTAGCTAAATTTTTATTTCAATTAACAAGTGAGAAAAATTAAAATTTCAAGTCTTGAATTTATCGTATAAGAAAACAAGAATATTAAGTACTTAAAACTCCATCATTCATATATCTTTCAATCTGAAATGCATGATAAATTTGATGTAGTAGATTAATATTTCAAATGCTGAGATTATCATACATGCTGAATTTTAAATGCAACAGAATAAAATTTCCAGTTCCTGAGTTATTGATAATGAACCAAATTCACATATATAAAAATTTAAATATAGCAGATTCAATTTTCCAGGTTTTGAGTTATTCATAAAGAACTAAAATTCCTTATATTGAAATTTAAATGTAATCGATTAACTTTCCAGTTCATATACTCGAATTTTCGGTACCCAAATGTTCTGTTATAGTATAATGCTATTTTATTTACTACTTGAGATCATAAGATGAGGGAAATAAGGAATACTTCAATCTTGAAAGAAATCGAGTATACCATTTTATGAACCAAAAGAAATTGTACACAATAGCATGATACATAGTCATTTTAAAAACCAAATCAACTTTTGGTAATCCAGTTCTTACAATTTAAGAACAATTGGTTTTGAATTGGAACCTAAATTTCATGATTTGCAACAAGAAGTGAGGACTTGATTGTCCATGATGGCAGCAAGAGAAAAGCTAAGGATTTGTACATAATTATAGATCTCCAAATTCATGATCCCAGGCATGTAACAACATCATTTGTGTGCAGCAAAACGGGATGGCTACAATGGCCTTAGAAGAAGGCTGAGGAGCATGAGATGAAGGTTGTTGGACAACAGCAGGAGAAAATAAGGGGTAGGAATAGCATGCATGGCAGCAAAGTAGGAGGGCATAGGGGAGTGTATCTTGATCCTTCAAGGAGAAAATGGCATGATCAGCAAAAATGAACTGCTACTTGAAGCAATTCCAAGTCTTCAAGGTACTCCAGGAGGCAGAACTGGGCTACAGCAACTGCTCCAGATCTGCTGGACAACAGCTCTGGTTGGAAGAGAAGGAGTTGTCTTGGTGGAAACTTGGAGGGAAAATAGGGATTTTGGGGGTAAAAGAAAGGATGCTTTGGTGTTATAAATAGGGAAACTAAGTAGTCTTTATATTGCCAAGTGGAAGAGAATATTACTCCAAGTGTAATGCTATTAGATATATATTATTATGTTGCTGGAATTCTACCATGTAACTAAAAATATATTTTTTTTGCTGGAATACAGAGCAACAATAGTTGCAGGAAATTAAAAATCCAAATTTTTATTTAAATAAATAAATATATATTCTTATTTATTTAAAATGTTAAATTTGAACGTATGTACACTTTGAGTTTTGGACTTCGACGCGTAATATCTTGATTTGATCATCTCTGAACGACGATCAATATGAGTATAATATTGATATACTTCAGATCAGGTTTTGAAGCCCTGAAATTTTTGAGATACAGTTTTGGTTTGGGGTTAAATTTCACGATTTAAAAATACCAAATGATATCCGATTGACAAACGGTTGATTCTGTTGGTATTGTTTCGTTAAATCAGATTTAATGATAGTCTAAATTTATTTTGTGGTTTCCGAATTTACGTCATGGCTTTTTCGGGCATGCATCATGATGCGATCGATTTTTGGTCGATTTCGCCCGAACAACTTTTGATTTACGATCAGTTGATCGATTTAGGTTGTTTAGCATTGACCAACAACTTTATTGGGTTAATCAGATCCTATCTGGGTCAAATTTGAATTTGACTGGGAACCAGATGTTACACCTTCTATCATCGTTCGATCAGGAAATGAGTCCCAAATTTGATCGGAACCGTACGAGCACGCCTTATTCTAAACGGTCTGATCAGATCATGGGACAAATATGACACGCATATTCCAGCCTTATCAGAGCAGTTAGATCTTTCCGCATACGTCATCAGAGTCGTACGTCACAGAGCATCTACATGGATGCCACGTGTCTGCAAGGGTAAACTTCACTTTTTACCCTGCATGTCTTTTTATTTCAGCTTAGTCCATTAAATGTAATAATTAATTAAGAACTTTTGCATTTAGGACCTCACACGTATTTGCATTATAGTCCATTCGAGTCTAAATCATGTGCGTCTCCACGTATTTCTTGGGTTATTTGCAGTACTCGGTATGAACTACTTTCTAGTTATGGAAAGAAATTTATATTTTGATATTTCCACTTATACCCCTGCCTGTATGGATCATGTATTACGTACGCTTTGAGTGGATTAATTGGTTGAATGCCCCTGAGCTATCCGCTGGGCCCTAGCTCTTATTTTCTTTGCAAAAAGGTCCCTACAAACTGTTTTAGCTATATGTCTTTTATTTGATGCAATAATTATTAAATCAACTCCAAAATTATCTAAAAATTACATGTAGTCTCTAATTGCATGTATTATTTTTAGTAATTTTCGCTTGTTGATTTGCATGCATTTTATATTATTAAAATCTCAAAAACTCCTAAAACGTTTCATGTTTGTCTTACAAAAATCATAAAAATTCAAAAATTATCTAAAAAATTCTATAAAATTAGAGTAGTTGCCTTCTATTGGTTGTTATCTCTAGTATTAATTTTGTTCAAAATTACCTTATAAAAACCATAAAAAGTACAAAAAACTTAAAAACCTATAAAAAAATATAAAATTGAAAAAAAATCAAAAATATTGATTTCAGACTCTATTTGTAGATATTTCCTTATATTTTATCATAAAAATTCCATCTAGGAGTTTTGGGATTTTAAGTATTTTTAACTTGCAAATTACTCATGGTTGTGCATAGTTTGCACTTTTTATCACTGTTTAATTTTTTGAAAATCACAAAAAAGTTTAAAATTCCATAAAAATTACCAAAACCAACATAAAATATATAAAAACCAAAAATATTTATATTGTATTTTTTGGGCATTTTTGACATATTTGATTCCTTGTGCTTATTGCATTTATTTGAAAATTTTAAAAATTGTAAAATAAAAAACCACTAAAAATTTTTATTTCTTGAAATCACACTACGTAGATTTTTAAATGTGCTCCTCATGTTCGATCCTGGACGCTATACCAGGTAAATAAAAGTATGAAAGTTGCATACATTTGAGTGTTTTATCTTTAGTGGTTTGAATTTTCTCATTGATCTGCATGGTTGATTTAGGTCACAACGACATTATTGTTTCATACTTAACCCGAGTCGATCGTCGTGTCATCAGAATGGCGATGTTTCTGGGGAGCACGACTTAGTAGTTTGATTTCATTTTTTTGCCTATTTTTATCTCTATTGATTATAATTGTTTTTTGACCATCTTTTGGTTTGCTTTTTGTGCGAGGAACCGCCTAGAGGATGATTCGGTTTGCTTTGGGAGGGAGCAACATAGAAAGAGGAGCAGAGGACCATAGGAGTTGTTATTTTTGATAGATTCATTTATTTCAGGAAAAATAATTCTTGTAATAACTTATAACTTTTAGACTCCTTGGATACTTGTGAGACATTTATCCAAGGTCTGTTTCACCGAGTGCCAGTGCACTCGGGGGACCTCACTATATTTTTCACTGATTTTTCATCTTTATTTTCTATTTGATTATCGAGGCTTTGGCCCCTAGATTTAGGATTTTTATTTTCTTGAGCTCAGGAAGTAACTAAGGGCCAAACTCCCTAATAGAATATCTACTCGTATAGATTGTATTTGGACTTAGTCAAATAAAAGAAAAAGTCAATCTAATTAGTTAAGATACCACGTGTCGAGAGAGGCAGTATACAATGCTGGCAAGAACCATTGTGGTGGGCACCGATCAACATCTAAGACCGGACTCAAGTCTCTTCACTGATTAGTTGATCACCAATTCTTCCAACTAATAGAAGTTGCTCATCTTAGGGACAATTTCCTCATGCATCATATAGATTAGTTTTATTTCTATCTTTAAATTTATGTGTGGATCACCCTGCATGTAGAGTGTTGAAGCAAGGTACGCATTTCTATCTTTGCATGCATTATAGTGTTTGATCACGCATCGGATTTTCTGTCTTCCTCCCCTAGTTTTCTTGGACTTAAATAAAAAAGAAATCTAAAAATTCGTTAGATGTTGCATTTACTCAAAAAGGACCTAAAAATGAGATAACCAATAAAATCTAGAAATAATAAAGAAAACCTGACCTAAAACCATACTTAACTAAAAATCTTTGTTTTGGGAAGAGTAACCCCCTCATTTTATGATTTATCTGCAGAGAGTGAGCGACATGCACAATAGGATAGAGCCGCTGAAAAATTCAAGATTACCCTTCATAATTCAACCGGATTAACGATTAAATTTAATGATGTTCATTGTAGTCGGGTAAAATCGGAGTTATCAAAACCACTTTGATTAATAATCAATTAAACACAATCGACAAAAAAAGTTTTTTACTTGGGCAAGCCCGAGGTCGAACTCAGGGAGGCAGCTTTTTCCTTAAATTAATTTAAAGTTGATTCAGATGTTAGGTTTTCGAGAGAATATTTTTATGGGTATTTTTTGTGCAATTTAAGAAATGCAATACAATTCAAGCCAAATTCGAGAGTTAAAAATGTGAAGTATAGTCTAATTAAGTCCAGAAATTATGAAACATGGCCCAAATGTTAAATACAATGAAATTAAGCTACTGCATTTTTTTGGAAGTTTTAGGCTTAAGATGAATTAACTATGAATTAAAAATGAATGCGGGGTGATTTACGTAAAATTAATTTTTATAAATACCAAATTAAATCATTTTTAGATATAAAATTATCCTAGATACTCCTATGTGAGATGAATCCAGGAAAATTACTAGACCTCATGATTAATTTAGGAACTATTATAAATCAATTAACAAAACACAAATTAATTTATTAAGGCATCGTTATGCGTGCAAATGATGTGATTTTTGGGCACAATGTAGAACTACCTAGATTAGACCTATTATGATTTTTTGGTGATTTTTGGAGCAACAATCAATTTAATAATCAATTAAAGGCACACAACTGGTAAAATATTCAATTTTCCACTAAAAGAATTATATTAAATAATTTGAAGCTCACAAAAATATCACAAGCCCTCACAATGGTAAAACCTAAGATGTTCTACAATATACAATTTTTAGAATGACAAAATGATGCTAAATGGATATTAAATAAATATACAAACACAGGGACCTAAATGCTAATACAGAAATCAAATATGCATAAACAAATGTGCGTGAGGATTGAAATGTCATTACGATGCTCAGATGGGTGTGGATGCAAAAGTCCCAAGAGGGGGTGTGTAGCGTACGTGATCTCCAGCTGAGGGGAATGGCAGCGTAATTTTCATAGATTTTGGGGGTCCCTCTGTAATTGACCTAGACCTCACGTGCTAGGCATGTGAGGTGGGGTTTGGAGTTAGTAGTCGGATGAGGGGGTGTTCCCTATTGGTGTTGCGCGCGCAACAGCTGTCGTCGAAGGCTGGCGGTTGGAGGTGTTGTTTGATGGCGTGTCGACGGCCGACACACGACCAAGGGTCGTCGGTGCAGGCAGTCAAGCGGAGATGTAACGAGGGGGTGCGGGTTCTCAGCGGTCGAGGAGGCACGTGGCTGGTCCTGGAAGTGCAGTTGTCGACGCAGCTGAGCTGTGGTTGGAGGCGCTGCTCGAGCGCATAGCTGTGTGCACACATCAGGGGCCTGGTACAAGTCCAGGCAGTAGCATGTGGCCATGGCGACAGAAGGAATGGCGACCTGCTGTTGGGAGGAGAAGCCTGGCCGTGCACGCGCTGGCGATGCGGAGAACTAAAGGTGGAGGACTGCGGAGGCTCGCGTACGTAGAGGCTGCTATGAAGCGAACGCCGGCGAGGGCTGGGAAGGTCCGCGCGGGGTGGAGAATCATGTGGGGGTGCTATGTGTGCATGTAGAAGAAGAAGAAGATAAATAGGGGAAGTTCCCCTGTGAACAGGGGAATTTGTGGTATTTGTTTAGCTGGATCGAATAACGGATCAATTGGTTTAAGAATCTAACTCCAAAAATCACGAAAAAAAAAGATTCGTGATCGTAATGTGCTAATTGTCCGCGAAGATGTTAATGCTTTTGAGATTTGGTTATCAAAAAGAGAGATGGTTAAGAGAGAGAAAGTAAGGAGAAAGAAAGGAGTAGGAATGGAAGAGAAGAGGGAGGAAAGGAGGAAGAGGAGTTACCTGGAGGGTGGATGATGAAACATTGCCTGTGGAGTCGACCGAAGGTGTGGCTCGGTCGTGGTTCTCGCTCTAGGTCATGGTAGATGACTGAGCTAAGCAGCTAGGATGGCTCGGTCGTGGCTCGGTCGTGGTTCTCGCTCAAGCCTGGTACATGTCACTGTCACTGGAGGTGAGGCGAGCTCTCTCTCTCTCTTTAGGAAAAGAAATGGCAGATGGGGCGCACTACGGGAGGTCGTCAGCCTTTTAAGGCCGACGAGAGGAGGAGGAATGGGGGGGGTGGCGTGAGGTATGGCATTCAAGGGGGAGCGGGGAAGTGGAGGTGGTGGTCGCGCGTGGCGGAGGAGCGTGCGAGGCGGAGGTCGTGGAGGCTTGCTTCACAAGCAACGGAGGAGACCAGAGGATGGTGGGTCATGCGCGTTTGGGTCGTGCATGGGAGAGGAGAGAGAAAATGGGAGGAAGTGGGATGGAAGGAAGAGATCTGGTCCATTGATGAAATAACCCTTCATCCAATGGCCCAGGATGAAGGAGCTAAATGGAATAAGTGGGGGAAGGAGGAGGCGACATGTGGCAGCTCCAGGAGCTGCCACGTGTCACTCCGGAAAAATCGAAATCAAAATCAAAAAATCAAAAAGAAATATCAATAGAGGTTAAATCAAACAGTGATCAACACGAAAGTTGCTCGTCTCGATGAGATCTACAACTTTTGTGAAGGGCAGAAAATCAAATGAAATCATCTGCACAAAGTGTATTTTTGGGTGGTATCTTATAGGTATAAAATACCGTATTTTTATATTTTGCAATTTTTTGTGATTTTTAAATAAGTGAAAAATCAAAATAAAAATAGATAAAATACGAAAGAAATATTTAGAACTTAATCTATATTTTTTTTATTTTCAGTAATTAAAAAAATAAAGGGAAAAAAGTTCAATATGTACAATATAAATAGGGGCTCAAGACCCAAGTTTTGCATACGATTTCTGATTTTAATAAAATTGGTCTCATTTTGAAGTTTCTTTGAATGTATATTACTTTAAAAGTGAATAGACCTAAATCGGACACTGTATGAGAGAGATATGCACATTTTAAGGTTCATGGTCTCAAACTTGGACTTGGGCTTTATTGGACAATTTTACAAGTTAGTATTTTTTGATATTTTTCCTTTATTAGTGTTAGTAATATATACATTATAGATTTAGTTATATTGGATTTGGAGTTAGTATTATATATATATATATATATGTAGGGTATTTACAGGTGATTTCTATTAGTGAATTGAGCTTCCTAATTAATGCAAACAGGAATGCTAAAATGCAGATATTATTTATGCATGCATGAATGATAATTATGAAATATAGGTGATGAAATGCATCTAATTAATCAGGAACAAAGCTTTATTTTAAACTTTTAGAGTGATGAATCACAGATTCATCAACCACCTATACTCAAACCTTGCTCGTCCCCGAACAACTAAAATGAAATGCAAAAGTGAAATGATTTTGGGTTCCATACCAAGGTCATGAACAAAAGTTCAAAATGGAGCTTGACTCAACCTTTGGATTAATAATGTGATGGAACCTTATTGGGATCTGAATTTAAGATCTAACAGCCTTTGAGTTCCACAAGTCTTCTATTCAAGACGCCTCAATAGTCAGGTCAGAACAACTCCTCATACGTAAATTCTGATGACTATGATTCTTACTTGTACTGTGTAAGTGAAATATAGCTCTCCACATCAAAAATGGCAAAGAACCAGCCTCCTCTAAAAAGGTAACTCTAATTCCCCGATCCAGTAACTCTTTCCTCGAGGAGCAGGGTATTCCCTTCTAAGTTCAAATGCGACCGGCTCAAGAAGAGGGGGTGGAGAGAAGAATGGACGGTAGCCAGTGTAGCTACCTATCCTCGGATGCTTGACCAGTGTAGTCAAGTCATCCAGCTGCAGGCTTCTATGATATGAGGCTTTGAAGCATATGCCTTGCAAATATACATACTCCGGCTGGCATTTTATTTTCAATCAGGCCTGCCCATTTTTTTGGAGTTCTCTCGTTTTTCTCTTTTTTCTCTTTTTTTTGAACTATATACAAGGTGCAACATGTACATCAGGAGTTTTTCCTCTTGAGCCAGTAGACTATCCCTCTTTTGAAGCTTTATTGCAATCCACGGCATCCCGTCCTTAGATGTCAACACCACCAGACTAGGTTGAGATGCACTACCCTTCCTAGAGGAGGGCGGATGTTTCCATCCGTGTGCTACTACAAGCCAAATGATTCTACCTCTTCACCACCTCATCAATGAAGAGCTATGTGCATGGTGTTTGTCCAAGTTAGGTCACTATCTAAAAGAATCATGTATGTGTACGAGATATTCTACTGATGAACATCAAATCTGCCTCTTTAAGAATCAGTAATTATAGTATAGGAGGTGAATTTCGGTCGATCAAAATACCATAATCTGTGAATGTTGTGGAATATTTTTACTTGGCAAGTCTACCAAGGTCGAACGCAAGGACACAGCTACTTAATTTATTTATCGAATTTCGATTCAGGAAGCACAAGTATGAATTAATTTCAAGTTAAGGTCTGTAAGATGCACTATGTGAATTACAATGCAATGCCATGATGGATGCAATTTTTTTAATTGATTTTTATGCAATTTAAAGTGATGCATGAGTAATTGTACAAGGTTACATGTATGCTAAACAAAAGGTTACAATTATACCCTAAAAATATGAGCAACAAAATATGAAAAGAAATCAGAGTCATTTTAATCCTATCATTAAAACGGTCATCCAATCAGAGCAAGCACAAGGAGAGTAGGGTCTCATTTATCACATAGAAATTTACTTCATTTAAAACAGTGGCAAATGAGAAAATTTATTATGTTAAGATGTAGAGGACAAAACAAGGATCAAAACGACACTAAAATCATGCAATTTGGACCTACGATGCTCAAGTTATGCTAAAAACAATGCAGGGGCATAATTGTAAAAAAGCAAGAAAATAAAAGGACAAATATTACATTTAGGTCCTTGGAGGGACCTAAATGTAAATATAGAAAACTGCCTAGGCCCCTATGAAATTTTTCCATACGTGGGGGTATTTTTGTAATTTTTGAATCTTCGGAGGGCCTCCCTATAAAATACCCAAGCACGCGCGTGAGGCACGTGCCTGGGAACCTGTATGTAATTCTTAGAAAATCCCGGGTCTATCCTGCTAATTTCCCAGCACCCCACGTGTTGTGCACGTGTGATACTAGGCTCGGAAGGAAGCCTCAGGTTCAGGACACGTGGATGTGTTTGGAGGTTTGACTCGCGGTTCGGGTGACCCGAGCCTGTTGGAGCAGACAGAGGCTCGGGTCTCCACGTGTCATCATTGTAGCCGTCCGATCCAGATGATCGGACGGCACCTGTATCATCATGCTCCTCCGCAGGTCACCGGAGAGGGTGGGACTCCGGCGACCTGCCCATGGCTCCACCGCGCTCCAAGTCATACCGGAGGTCGAGGAAGATTGATGGTCGGCTGGCAAAGATCCTGGACGCCCGGTGAGGCTCCGGTGATGATCAGAGCTTGAGTTCCATGTAACCTCGCCATAGGAGACCAACTCAAAGGAGCTTCGATTCCTTCTTCGACCAATCAAAGATCCTGCAGCATTAGCCTATAGTCGAAGCAAGTGTGTGGGTGCGTGAGTGTTTTGTGAGGTGAGTGGTGACCCTGGGGTGACTAGAGGTGGAGGCCAATGCTCCTCCTCCGTCAAAGTGGAGGAGGAGATGGGTCGGAGCAGATGGGGTTCTGGAGAAGGAAAGGATGGTCGGCGAAGATGAGGGTGGCGTTGCGAAGCTCGTGGGATGATCAAATGGTAGTGGAGTGAAGTGTAGACGGAGGAAAAATTGGGAGAAAATCAAAGAAAAAGAAGGAGGAAGGAGACCTCGTCGGAGAGGGGGGTCCGGTGGGTGTAGCTGCTTGGGCTGAGGCTCGAATGAGCCTCGGGGTCGTCGCCCAGCTGGTCAGCAGGGCCAGCGAGCTCGGCGGTGGCTAAGCCAACCGCAGCACAGCCATGGTGGCCGTGGGTCAACACCGGACAATAACCCATAGTCACCTCGATGTTCCCCCTATCACCGAAGGGGCGGAGGAAGCTAGGATTATGCCTAGGATTGGTGGACGACAATGAACGATGATGGTGTGAGGAGATTTATAGGTTGTGGTAGTCGGAGGTTAAGTGGTTGGGACGGGAGTTTCAATGGTCAATGGTTTAATGTTGAGTGATGGAGGGTGGATATGGGGGTTACGCTAGGAAGAAGGAAGAGAGAGCTGTGAGGGGGAGGTGTTAGGAGAGGAAGGAGGTGGCTGGCGCGACAGCTAAAAAAGGAAGGGGGAGGAGGGGCTGCGAGTCGTAACGCATGGGGGCGAGGCGTGCGGAAGGAAGAAGACGAATATCGAGCCGTTGGATCTCACGATCCAACTGCTGGAATGGGTGTGAGAGCGGAGGGTGGAGATCAGATCCTTAGGATCTGATCGACGGCTGAAAGTGAGGCGCTAAAGAGCGGTTAAGATGAAGAGTGGGGGTCCATCCAAGGGTGAGGGGCGAAGGGGTGACGTGGAGCATTATCGACCATAGGATGAAAGTGGGATCGGGCAGCTGAGATGAAATGGTGACGTGGAGCAATGAGGGACGTTGGATGGAAGAAAGATCGGATGGCTGGTAACGAGGCGCTAGGGGATGGCTCAGATCTGATCAGAGCACAGATCAGACGGCTAGGATGTGGAGCGGCAGTGGATGGTCCAGATGAAGGCGGGGGCGAGTAGATCCAACAGCCCAGATGGGCGACAGGTGTCGAGAGGATGTGCAGGCCACGTGGGCGGCCCAGAAGACGCCACGTGGCCCAATCAGAAAAATTCAGAATGTAAATACAAAGATAAATACAAAAGAAATAGTTAGAGGTAAAATTAGGAAAAAGTCAAAACATGAAAGGTGCTCGTCTCGACGAGATCTACAACTTTCATGTTGGACAAAAAGCAAAAGATGTCATTTGTACAAAAAGCATTTTTGGGGGTATTTTTAAGGGGCTAAAAACACCGACTTTATATTTGGGATGTTTTTGTATTTTTTGTCTTTTTAAAAGTCAGTGATTTATAGGCAATTAATCTACCTAATTTTTAGGGGTTTTTGATGATAAAATAAATACAAGAAATATAAGGGAAATTAAATACAAATAATTTAAGGGTAAATTATACACAATATGATATAGGATAAAAATAAAGAATTAAAGATGATTTTTATTGGAATGGTTAAGCCAGGTTTTTAATTTGCAGCTTTTAGCATGATGAATACGAGATTCATCATACCCTTATACTTGAACAATGCTCGTCCTCGAGCATCTAAAGAATGAAGGAGTCGGATTAATTCCTGACAGTGCAAATGAAGAATTCAAGGCTCGATCTTTCGAAGACTCTTAATTTAAGAGATCCTAAAATTCTGGGTTTATCCAAGCCTTAGTCAGAAGGAATCCAACTTCACTAACTATCAGACTATCTTTTTGTACATATAATATAAGGATATGAACTTAAGTGTATTGCATTTCATGTGAGTCGAGTCGAGGCATCACTCAAAGTTCCAGTCCCAAAGACTCTCTTCTAGACCTAATCCTCAATACTAGGGAATAAGTCTATTCTTGCTTCAGTCAACCGTCTCATTAGTTTGTCAAACATGAAATGTTGATGGACGACCAGATGATGGAGGTAATGGGATTGTGTCTATTTTTCTCACCCTCACATTGGAACAAGGGGCCTCTCGAGTTCCTTTTTACTCAACACATGTAAATTTCAATATTGTTGATCAATGTGTCCGTCAAGAGAGTCCGAGTCGTCTGCGCTTGTTTTTCTGGGAGTACACCGGGGTGTGTCTTTTCTGAGTATCTAACATACCTTCGACACCCAGACTTGTATCGCTTATGATGTAGAGCCCTTTTTGTGGTGTCAGCCCGACTCCTTGGTCCTAATTAGCACTTGGTCCAAGTGAACACTTTGAAAATGTTTGGGAGCGCTCGGCATTGGTGGAAGCTCATTTGTAATTTGACTTTGGTATTTAGAGCTTTTTCTTTGACATTTCTTTTCTTTTTGTTGGCTAGCTCCACTGCTTTTGCCAAAAGATGGCGCACACTAATCAACAATTTTCATTTAAGTTTCATCACACCCTAGCACATAGGTAAATATCAAAGAGATGGCATATGAATCTTGTTCACATACTGGCTGGGGTTTTGCTGATACTCAGGTCTTCTGAAGCCTCCCATCCTCGAATATCATTATATCGGATCTAAACTCAAATCTCTGGTCCTAGTTCCTCAAGTAATATCTCAACTCATCTCATCAATCATGCAGTTGTGGAAGTGATTGTGCTGATCATATTCTTTTGAAAGTAGAGATAAATAGTGCAATATAGCGCTCAAATCTTTCAAACTAGGGAAGTGTGGAAATTTAAGTTTAAAACCCTAATGACTAAGGCATATTAACTCATTCTCTCAAGATCACAGAAATTCAGTGTCCTCCAAATCCTCAAGCCTTGAGTGAGTGTGAATGTGATAGGAATACACCAACTCCTTGGTTAGTGATTTTTGTGTGATTTTTGCAGATTTTTATGGGTTTTAATTTTCAAAAGAATTTTTTTTAATTCCTCGGAGAGATAATGACTGGCCCAAGCTCATAAATGTATCCACTCTCAGCCAGTATGGGTGTAAGTACGGGTCGGTAAACGAACCCGTGATCCTCAAGGACGGATCCATATGCGGTGTCCTCTAAAACACCCACTCTGCTAAGGGAGACCGAGGTTCCCTCACTGAAAGTGTCTACTAAGCCTAGTAGTCAGATTCTAATTCCAAGAAGGGTTTTTAATTTTTCTATTTTTTTTGAAAAGGAATATTTACAAAAATTAATCCCTCAATTTTAATAAATATTTTTTATAAGGTTTCTTACAAAACTCGGTTCAAAGGTTTACCAAAACCCATCCCGAAAATAAAAAATTTAAAAGTTTTAAAAACACGAGCTAAGGCTAAAGTAAATATACAGTAATATACGGTATACGCCCCTATACTTAAATTTTGCTATGTCCTCATAGCACAAGTGACATGAAGCCAAGGCTCGATTCAAATATAGGGTAATATAGCAGAATTGAGGAGGAGGATCCCCCTAAACTCAGGTCAAAATAGACCTAAGTACAAGAAGACAATACGAGGGAGGGATGAGCAGGCAGGTCCCCCCTATACTTAGGCTACAAATAGCCTAAGTAAGGTCTGAATTAGGGGGTGTTTGTTTTATGATACAAGGGTGAGGGGGTTTGTTCAATATACAGAGAGAGAGAGAGCGAGAGAGTGAGTGAGAGAGAGAGAGAGAGTGTGTGTGTGTGTGTGTGTGTGTGTGTGTGTGTGTGTGTGTGTATGTGTGTGTGTGTGTGAAATATACAGAGGGAGATGGGGGGTGAGTGTGTATGTGCAAATGTGTGCGGGGGGAGGGGGGTAGATCATCGAGTGATCTACCTCTTTTTTTACAACATGCAAGAACTCGAAATAAATATGCAAATGCAAGTTGTTTTGTACAGTATGCTATGCAATCTAACTGATAAAAATCCTTGAATTTCTTCACAGATTCTTTTGCGGCCTCTTCTGCAGAAGCTCCCGACTTCATGCCTCCATGAAGATCAAGCGTCCTTGATGATCATGGGCCCTGCCACAAAAGAGAAAAGTTAGAACACTCAAAGAAATTAAATCAACAGATATGATGCAAAAAGTGATGCATGAAATGAGGACCCAAAAAACTTCAAAATATTCAACAAAGAAAATAAAAATTCAATAATTAAGTTAAGCCTTGTCCCCGGCAACATCGCCATTTGATCAAAGTCAAATCTGCCTCTTTAAGAATCGGTAATTGTAGTAAAGGAGGCAAATTTCGGTCGATCAAATACCACAATCTGTGAATGTTGTGGAATATTTTTACTTGGCAAGTTTACCAAGGTCGAACGCAAGGACACAACTACTTAATTTATTTATCGAATTTCGATTCAAGAAGCACAAGTGTGAATTAATTTCAAGTTAAGGTCTGCAAGATGCACTATGTGAATTGCAATGCAATGCCATGATGGATGCAATTTTTTTAATTGATTTTTATGCAATTTAAAGGGATGCATGAGTAATTGTGCAAGGTTACATGTATAATAAACAAAAGTTTACAATTATACCCTAAAAGTATGAGCAACAAAATATGAAAAGAAATCAGAGTCATTTTAATCCTATCAATAAAACGGTCATCCAATCAGAGCAAGCACAAGGAGAGCAGGGTCTCATTTATCACATAAAAGATCACTTCATTTAAAAAAGTGGCAAATGAGAAAATTAATTATGCTAAGATGTAGAGGACAAAATAAGGATCAAAACGACACTAAAATCAGGCAATTTGGACCTACGATGCTCAAATTATGTTAAAAACAATGCAGGGGCATAATTGTGATAAAAATGCAAGAAACGAAAAGGATAAATATTACATTTAGGTCCCTGGAGGGACCTAAATGTAAATAGAGAAAACTGCTTGGGGCCCTGTGAAATTTTTCCATGTGCGAGGGCATTTTTGTAATTTCTGAAACTTCAGCGGGCCTCCCTGTAAATTACCCAAGCGCGCACATGAGGCACGTGCTTGGGGACCTGTATGTAATTCTTAGAAAATCTCGGGTCTATCCTGCAAATTTCCCAGCACCCCACGTGCTGTGTACGTGCGATACTAGAAACTCGGGAGGAAGCCTCAGGTTCAGGACACGTGGTTATGTCTGGAGGTTCGGCTCGAGGTTTTGGTAACCCGAGCCTGTTGGAGCGGACAGAGGCTCGGGTCTCCACGTGTCATCATTGTAGCCATCCGATCCAGATGATCGAATGGCACCTATATCGTCGTGCTCCTCCGCAGGTCACCAGAGAGGGCGGGACTCCGGCGACCTGCCCATAGCTCCACCGTGCTCCAAGTTGTCCACTGGAGATCGAGGAAATTGATGGTAGGCTTGCGAAGATCCTGGACGCCCGGCGAGGCTCCGGTGATGATCAGAGCTTGAGTTCCATGTAACCTCGCCGAAGGAGACCAGCTTGAAGGTGCTCCGATTCCTTCTCCGGCCAATCAAAGATCCTGCAACGTTAGCCTATAGCCGAAGCAAGTGCGTGGGTGCGTGAGTGTTTTGTGAGGTGAGTGGTGGCCCTGGGGTGACTGGAGGTGGAGGCCAATGCTCCTCCTCCGGCGAAGTGGAGGAGGAGATGGGTCGGAGCGGATGGGGTTCTAGAGAAGGAAAGGATGGTCGACGAAGATGAGGGTGGCATTGCGAAGCTTGTGGGATGATCAAATGGTGGTGGAGTGAAGTGTAGACGGAGGGAAAATTGGGAGAAAATCAAAGAAAAAGTAGGAGGAAGGAGACCTCGTCGGAGAGGGGGTCCGGTGGGTGTAGCTGCTTGGGCTGAGGCTCGAATGAGCCTCGGGGTCGTCGCCTAGCTGGTCAGCAGGTCCAGCGAGCTCGACGGTGCCAACCACAGCACGGCCATGGTGGTTGTGGGTCAACACTGGACAATAACCCATCGTCGCCTCGACGTCCCCCCCCCCCCCCCCCCCGTTGTCACCGAAGGGGCGGAGGAAGCTAGGATTATGCCTAGGAATGGTGGACGACGATGAACGGCGATGGTGGGAGGGGATTTATAGGTGGGGGTAGTCGGAGGTTACGTGGTTGGGAGGGGAGTTTCAATGGCCGATGGTTAATTGGTGGAGTGATGGAGGGTGGAGATGGGGGTTACGCGAGGAAGAAGGAAGAGAGAGCTGTGAGGGGGAGGCGTTAGGAGAGGAAGGAGGTGGCTGGCGCGACGGCTAAAAAGGAAGGGGAGGAGGAGCTGCGAGTCGTAACGCCTGGGAGCGAGGCACGCGGAAGGAAGAAGATGAAGATTGAGCCATTTGATCTCACGATCCAACGGCTGGAATGGGTGCGAGAGCGGAGGGTGGAGATCAGATCCTTAGGATCTGATCGACGGTTGAAAGTGAGGCGCTAAAGAGAAGTTAAGATGAAGAGCGGGGGTCCATCCAAAGGTGAGGGGTGAAGGCGTGACGTGGAGCATTATCGACCGTAGGATGAAAGTGGGATCGGGCGGCTGAGATGAAATGGCGACGTGGAGCGATTAGGGACGTTGGATGGAAGAAAGATCGGATGGCTGGTAACGAGGTGCTAGGGGATGGCTCAGATCTGATCAGAGCACAGATCAGACGGCTAGGATGCGGAGCGGCGGTGGACGGTCTAGATGAAGGTGGGGTGAGTAGATCCAACGGCCCAGATGGGCGCCGGATGTCAGAGGAGGCGCAGGCTACGTGGGCGGCCCAGAGGGCGCCACGTGGCCCAATCAGAAAAATTCAGAGTGTAAATACAAAGATAAATACAAAAGAAATAGTTAGAGGCAAAATTAGAAAAAAGTCAAAAAGTAAAAGTTGCTCGTCTCGACAAGATCTACAACTTTTATGTTGGACAAAAAGCCAAATAATGTCATCTGTACAAAAAGCATTTTTTGGGTTATTTTTAAGGGGCTAAAAACACTGACTTTTATCTTTGGGATGTTTTTGTATTTTTT
The DNA here is from genome assembly GCA_037367405.1 of Ottelia alismoides. NCBI lineage: Eukaryota > Viridiplantae > Streptophyta > Magnoliopsida > Alismatales > Hydrocharitaceae > Ottelia > Ottelia alismoides. The sequence continues at coordinate 607,418 of JAZKJV010002512.1, read as the reverse complement.
AGTTTTTTTAAAGGTCAGTGATTTATAGACAATTAATCCACCTAATTTTTTGGGGTTTTTGATGATAAAATAAATACAAGAAATATAAGGGAAATTAAATTCAAATAATTTAAGGGTAAATTATACACAATATGATACAAGATAAAAATAAAGAATTAAAGATGATTTTTATTGAAATGGTTAAGCTAGGGTTTTAATTTGCAGATTTTAGCATGATGAATATGAGATTCATCATCTACTTAGACTAATCAAGATGACATGTGAACATAGACTTGCGGACTCAAAGAATTAAGTCACTTGATCTGAAAAATCTTAACTCCGGTTCCTATAAGATTCCTTTGAAATTAGGTAGATTAAGATCAAATCAAATCCATCCTCGACATCTATTCATAATTTGGTTCAAAATCCACTAACTTCTCACTTTGCATATGCAAGATATGCAGATGAGATGTAGATGACATGCTATGGGATGAATGCAAGACTCTTTTTTTAATGCAATGATGATATGCAATAGTAAATAAGAAGCCTTTATTTTCATTTTTTAATTTTCTGGTATACAACAAATTTTACAGGAGTGTGTTTTTACAAGAATTTTACAACTTTTTGTACAAGTATTATACATATTATACAATATACGTACTAGTATGCATGTATTTTAATTTTTTTACAAATTTTACAAGTATTACACAGTATACTATAAAAAATTCAATTTTTACCCACCCGTAATTATTGCATAATATATACAAATATATGTGAAAATATGCAAAAGTACGAGCTATGGGTAAAGTATATATGTAATATATACATGCCCCCTATACTTAGCGTGGGTTATGTCCTCAGAGCAAGAAAAGCGAGGAAAAAGACATGGCTCATGCTAAGCGTAAGAGAGCTAAAATAACAAAAATATATAGAAGTCGTCCCATACCCCTATACTTAGGCTCTGGCAGCCTAAGTAAAGAAAAAGATCAAGAATGGGGCGGACGAGGTAAAGAGGGGAAATGGATGAGCATATATACAGAGCGGGAATCGGTCCCCCTATACTTAGGCTCAGGTCAGCCTAAGTATAGGACAAGAGAGAGTGTTAGAACCGATGAGATCTGGAGAATGTACATATAAGAATGAAGAGATTTGGGTCACTCTCCCCCCTATACTTAGGATCTGACCATCCTAAGTATAGCCATAAAATGAAACGATATGGAGCTAGGGCGAGTGATTCGAATCACTAGAGCGGGAGGGGAAGAAAATATATACAAGGAGGAGTGAGAATATACAAGGATTAAGAAGGTTTATGACGAACCTTCTTACGAGAGCGAGGAGGCAAGGAATATACAAGTGTGTCGTTGTCAGAGTCATCCTTAGATGAATAGTAGTGAGGTGAAGAGATCGTCCAACACGGGTCGACACATGGTTGCTTGCTTAGATAAGGCTTGAGAACATCCGAACTGAGCTCACTCATATAAATCACCTCATTCGGACCTGATGAGGGCTCCTCGGAAAATTCCTTCCCCGGTATGTTGAAGGAGACTTTATTAGTTGGTTTTCTAGAACCTGAATCATTGAGAGAGAGTGAAGAGTGACGTGCCTTGAGGGGTTTGGGAGAACTCCTCGAGGAATCATTTCTCGACTTCCTCTCACTAAATAAACGGCTAAAGGAGGGAGCAGTCGTGTTTTTGTGTGAAGTCAATTTAGTCTTGGTTGTCTGCTTTGAAGGTCTTGGATGTGGTGCAGTGCTGACCATGGGTACCTCATCAGATGAGTCACCATATAGATTGTAATGTTCCTGAAGGGTCAGCATACATCTCGGGGAGGTGCTACTGATCTCAGTTGGCTTGGTATTATTGGGCTCTTGTGTCGGATCATCAAAATGGTCAAGGCAATCAGCAAAAGTTGTGTCCGACTCAATGACAACTTTGGGTTGTGAATCCTCCTTAGAAGCTGTCATGGTGGTGGTGCAAGCAGTTGGTGAAGTGGAGGAGTGGGGAGTCTCTGAACCAACGGTTGTCCAGACAGTCGATATCTCAAGTGTATTAGCGAGAAGGGACTCATCTATCTCTCGGTGGTAGTGACTGTTTGCGGATATGTGGGTCACCTTAGAGTAAAGTGTATCAAAGAATGGGTGAGGTCGAAGCACTCCCAATGCTGTAAAATCGATTTCCTGAAACTTGCAATATATAGTCGCCTTAGCCAAGGCTAAGAACAGTTTTTCGAGAATAATTGGAGACTGGGTAAACTCTCCTCGATGCTCAATGTCAATGACTGTGAAGTCTACCTGGAGTAGAGTACCTTGGAAAGTAACATTGACTAAAATGTTTCCTCTCGACCGTTTGATAGATCGATCAGCCAGCTGAACGATCTCTCTCAACTTTCTAATTGGCATGAGTATGAGCTTGTCAAACACGGAGGTCGGGAGGATATTTATTGGAGAGTCATCATCGATTCTTGCATGGGTAATGATAGTGTCTTTGATTTCACATTCAATACAGGGTAACTACTTCACTCTGCGGCTCTTGGTCTTTCTCCCCATCACCAAGGAGGTGGCCATAGACACTATGTGTCTCTCAGTCCTTGTCCTCTTATTGCCCGACCTTTTGGGCATCAATTTACTTCTCACAAATCATTTGAGGTCGGGGAAGTGATCTATTGCCTTTATTAAGGGAAGATTAAAAATCAATTCCTTATTGAGTGCTTCCCTTAGGACATGGTCTAAATTTTTTAAGCCTTTTTCATTTTCTATTTTTTGAATTTTTCTGATATTTCAATGTTTTTGGTCTTTTTCGAATTTTCAATTTTTTTGGTATTTTTGATGGATGAATGATCAGACTTCGGAATGGAGGGTAAGTGGTTAGTAGAAGAGGGAGGTAGAATGGACTCCAGCCGTACAAAAGATGTGGGTTCCCTAATGCTCACTTGGTTTTCAACATCAAATCTACTTACTTCCTTCTCCACTTTCATACCCAGGCTGGCAGAAATCGAATCCAATATTTCCATGACATCTCTCAACTTGTTACCAAATGATTCATTTTTTTCCATAAGTCTGGAAATGTCATCCTCCAAAATGTTCTCATGACAAATCATGGTTGAGTTCTGATCAATTGGAGGATACTGCTGAGATATTGGGGTCTCATACTCAATATACCTGGACTCTGGCATGTAATTCTGGGTCTAGTATGGATTATCTGTGTGGCAGATATCGATCGAAGCCTCATGTAATGGAGTCAGTGAACGGGAGACTGGTAAGTCTAGCTCACGAGTCCAAGCCCTTGAATGAGTAGGCTCTCTGAATGTATGATATGAAGGCGGTCAATGTAGGATTGATTACTAGGGTCAATCAAGTCAGGAAGATCATAAGGTGCGTGCCTCTCCATTCGGTATGTTCGATCGACCATGTTATGCCCTAAGGTCAAGTCGGGATTTGTATATATAAATTGTTGTCTGGTCCCTACTTGAGGTGAGAATAAAGTATGTGGGGGCACGTAATTCTACCAATCATCTGTCTCAGCAGTGGCTTGCTCTTCATTCAGTTCCTTTATTCCAGCAAGCTCTCAAGAATAAGGACAGTCAGCCCAAGATGGAAGTGGATCCGGAGTGTTAGAATATGGAGTAGGTGAGAAATGCGAAGAAGAGGAGAAGTCAGTCGAAGTTCTGACTTCATAATCGGGTCGAGGTGGAACCGATCACGGGTAAGGGTCTGTTGGACATGCGAGCCCATGACGAGCCATTATGCAATAAATGTTATTGTGAATATCATTCCCTGATCTGAAATGAAGAATAAATAATGTGCATAATAAGGTCCCTTAGTACAATTAGGGTTATGTACCATGGCCATCTTGATGATCATACAGCTGTTGATTCAAGTATTGAATCATAGAGGCTGGTGCTTGGATGAATATCTAAAGAGTTAGATTGAGGACTCATTAAGTACCGTCAAATGATTATTAAGAGATGATCTCTAGCCTGAGTAGAAGATGGCAATCCTTTCTCACTTAGGTTGATATCTGACCGACCTCTTGATGCAGGTCCTCTACATGGGAATAGAGATTCGGAGATGTCAGATTAGTAAGGTCAAAGAGTTGACTTAACGAGATCGAGATAACCAAAGTCCTATAATGTATGCTGTCACGATATAGGTACGTATCCTTTGACCAGAGACAGATGTGAGTATGTACATTCGGCAGACCAATAGGTTGATGACCTAATCAAGGTCTATACACCGACGTGCTAGTGTGCATATAATGGCATATGAGTAATACGATCTCTCAAAGGGATCATACAGGTTCATTACTGAACCGGAAGACATGAGCTCACTCATGAGATATTGGGAAGAATCAAATTCTGTGCACGGTCGTCTCAATTTGGAAGCTTGACTGAATTTGTAGGTTTGATATATGCTTTTGTGAAGTATATGATCAGCACTTGGGTATGATATATTTTTTTGGAAAGTATAAGATCGATACCAACTCCCAATAGTCAATTGAGAAACTTAATGATAAAACCCTGAAGTAGACATTGTAAAATTGGTCTTATACTATGTGTTTATTCTGAGTCCTCCAGTATGTAGGATGTACAGGTATTGGGAATACCTAAGGGTGATGTGATCGTAAATGGTTGTATAACCATGACACTTCCATTCCTAGGGAGTGATGAAATGAGTCTCGATTTTAGTGACTCCTCTCAGTAGAGAAGTAATCTGATCTTAGTCTAAATGTTGGACATTGATCTGAATGTGATTCAGATGCAATGAGAAGATTAGATTTGTGGTCTTGATTTAATCAAGCATCTATGGGAGGCCCGAGATATGGATTTGAGATATGATCTCAATATCCAAGTCACTATACGTGGAACAATACAATCGCCATGTCCTTATCTCCAAGTATCCGCGGAGAAAGCATATTATCCTTGAAAGAGTTCGGGATAATTTCATTGTTGATATATGTATCCAAGCATTGAGTAAATTGATAATTAAATGTGATTTAATTATCATGATTAATATGAATTTGATTCATATTATAAAGAGTGTTGTCTAAGATAATTAAATGAGATTTTATTATCAAAGATGTGAATAATGTGAATGTGATTCATATTATTTGGGAACATGAGAATAGAGATCCAAGATGATTAAATGTGATTTAATTATCATGGATATGAATAATTTGGATAGCACTATCTGTATTAATCATATATATTATAAATGTGATTTATAATATATAAGAGAGAGTTATTTGTAATTTATATTTGTTAATTAAATGTTGATGTGAATTGGATTCACATTGAACATTAAATTGAAAATGTAATTTACATTTTATTTTGGGTTGTGAATGTGATTCACAAATTGCCAATGGTAATATTGCAATATTCACAAAATAATTATGAATTATTTTTGTAGAATAATTTACAACAATTGTTGTTGTAAAATTGGAGATACATGGAAAAATGTAATCTAAGAAGATTACATTCGAGAGTCCCCTTCCATATTGGATGGAAGGGACGGCCACCAATTCCTATTAGGAAAGGGTGGTCGTCCCCTCCATATACATGGAAGGAGGCACTCTCCTTTCTATTATCTCCATATGTTGTTGATTTAATTTTGTGATTGATTTATATTGATTTATCAATATATAATTAATCTAAATTAAATTAATTATTGTTGGTTTTTACCAACACAAATCTTAGCCATTAAAAGAAACACAAATTAATGAGAGTCATTGGATTTGTGATGTCCATGGATTGAGATCCATGGATCCCAAAATATTATAAAAGGAGAGGAACCCCTTTTGCTCTTTTTTTACACAATGAGAACATAAGTCTCTCTCTCTCTCTCTCTCTCTCTCTCTCTCTCTCTTTCTCTCTACTCACCCACTCTCTCTCTCATATAGTCATCCACCATGGATGCCCTGGAGAGAGTCTTCATCGTTGCAGCAACATCGTTATGCCGCCCGATTGTTTTCTCGTGGATCTCCATCTCCTTCGGTGCGCCTCGCTCGTGAAGAAGACGTTGGATCTCATGTGTCGAGATCGGGAGATCCGCCACTTGGATCATCAACATGGATTGCGAGAAGCACGTGTTTCATTAACACGCTCGCAAGCGTCTCCTCCGTCGTATCGGACCTAAGACAGGAGATCTCTTCCTTTAGAGACTCGATCGCAACCACGCTTCAAGAGATAATCCTATTACTTGTTTGTGATTTAGACGAAACGATCCGAGAAGTATTCTTGGATCATGTGGTTTCGTCACATGAAAATTTTATAGTTTTTGCCGCCTCGAGCAACTAGTGCGACTAGTCGCTCCCGATCGCATATGATGTGATCCTCACGCTTCCGTGATGTGTTTAAGGATCTAACAATATCCTTCAAGTGGTATCAGAGCCAGGTTGAAGGTTTTGGATGTGATCCATAAACCGAGGAAGACTTGGGTTCGTTAGGGTTGCAAAAGTTTTATCGCATTTCATTTTCGCATCTCTGTTTTGTGATTATTTTCGGATGTGTTTAAATTGTAAATCTGAAAATAATAACTGGATTTTGTTCATCATTAAATTTGAAAACCGTAGGATCTGAGTTTGCGTGATTTTGAATCCGTTTTCTCAAGTTATGATCAAAGTAGTGAATATGTATCCACTATTTTGGGGACTACGAATCTCAACGTAATTAAGGAGTTAATTACTATTTAAAAACGCCAGGAAATGCATGCAAATCATATAGGTTTTGTTGTAAATCAAATTAGCAAACTTTGTAAACTTACTTTGCCTAATTTGGATTTAAATTGATTGAGATATGCTAATTTTAGTATGTGATGGTCACTGCTGGAAATTACTTTCCTAATCAAGAACCTTGTGATTGTCATTTAATTAATTAGTGAAATTAAATGGTTTAATTTCCTAGAATAATTATGGATAAATATTTGTGAAATTTTTTATGATAATTATTTCCTTAAATGACATTGCCTTAACCAATATTTGATTAGATGTGATCTAGATCACAAATTGGTTACTTGATCTACATGATCTACATTCCAACAAACATAGTTACTTGAATAGGATTGGGGGTTTGTTTAGCAAATCCCCTTATAATGTTAATCAAAATTGTTTTGATTATTATTATATGGTATAACTTCGTTGAAGAACCGATTATAATCTCAAGTACACAATGATCAATTCGGTATTATCTTTTCTCGAGGTGGATATGGTGTCTAGTCGGGGAGCGTTGGGGTAGCAGGTTGCACCGTGTGTGGTCTGTCCCACTCCCGTCGGTACTGGCCATGACAACGGTTAGGGACTTGATAATGCTGGATAGATCACGGTGTATTTTTCTAATTATTAAAATTCATAATAATACATATTTGAGATAATACCATAATTCAAGTAACAATAAAGATTGTTTGTTGGATATTAATTGGATCATTAATTTAATATGATTAGATTAAT